>JAHHZJ010007232.1:0-11957 GCA_021437245.1 Aegilops speltoides | reverse complement strand
GGAGGAGACTCGGGGGATGCGGGCGGAGGAAGCGACACGACGCCGCCCAAAAAGAAGAGCCGGGCGGAACAACCGAAAGAAGAACAAGAAGAGGTGCTTGCCGCCGAGAAGTCCGCAAGGAGGCTCCGCCAAGCAAACACAGCTGGCTGCTCCGCAAGGAGCTCGCCTCAGAGCGGCAGCCGACAAGGTGACGGCCCGGCTAAGCACTGCAAAATCCATCGCACTAAGGGCCACGATCTTCCAATCGCAAGCGCCGAGTATCTCGCCGAGCAGCAAAAAGCTGAGTACGAGAGCGCGACAAGGAGAAGACCCAAGGTGGCGGAGGAGAACCGAGCAAGAAGCGCCGCTCAATGGCCGGGAGGACGCCGGCAGGCCAAGCAGCGCAAGGTGATCGACTCCGGGCCGCGACAAGGATGAAGAAGACGAACGAAGACATGGAGGATGAGGATAACAGCAGCAGGAGTTCCGTATACACGGAGGTCCCAGGCCGACGGGGCGCTTCAGACACCTCCCACCGCCGCAAAGCAAAGGTGCGTGAGGTGAATGCAGTGAGCCGCCTGTGAGTCGCGGCAGTTCTCAAATGGTCCATCATGCCCATCATTTTGATCTTGAGGATCACCCGACCGCACCACCGCGTCGGGTGCTTGCCGATGCTGGTCTCGCCCACCATCCGCAACCTCAAGGTCACCAAAATATTGGTTGACGGCGGGCGGGCTGAACTTGATCTCCTCTCGCTGTGATCAAGAAACTCCAAATTCCAGATGGCGAAGCTCAAGAGACCGTTCTTTCCAAGGAATCAACCCGGACGAGCAAGCCCAAGGAAAGATCACTCGCCGGTGACCTTTAGGAGCTCAATTTCAGGATCGAAGCGATCACTTTCGACGTCAGCCGATATTCCGCTACATATATGGAATACTCGCATCCGCCTCGCCAAGTTCATGGCAGCTTCCCATTATGCTTACAACGACTAAGATGCCGGGCCGATAAGCGCCATCACCGCCCACGGCGACAAGAAGGATGCGCTTGTTCACGCCGACAAGATATACCGAAGTGCAACTAATCCTCGGTGGTTTTGGTAATTAATAACAACATATATATCATTGAACTAATCATTTCTTGAGAATATTTCAAAGTTCAAGGATATGGGTATGGCAATGACCGATGATGTGGACCCTCAAAATGCTAAGGAAAACATTGGCAAAAGCTCAAGACTCCATTTTTGGTTTAGTGATCCAAGATCACATTGAGTCCATAGGAAAGCCAATACTATTAAAAGGGATGAGGTTATGATGATGATCCGTTGCTCAAAGTGCTTAGTGATTTATCTCTCAAACTATCAGCAATCTTTCATTCCAACATAAACTCATAAGTAATCTCGGTCCCACCGATTCCAAACCCACCACACCGAGATGAACCACCTCACCATATAGCCAAACCCTAAGAATTTCGGATTTTCCGATTCCAAACTCGGTCATACCGAAATTGGTGTTGCTAAGCTTCAGAATCTTTCAGACTCAAATCGGTGTCACCGAGATGAGAAAGTCGGTCCCACCGAGATTGGCAAACCCTAGACTTTGGAAGAATCGGACTAACCGAGATTGTATTTTCGTCCCACTGAAAATCCCAACGCTCACAAGATTTGAACTTTCGGTCTCACCGAGTTGTCAACTTCGTCCCGACCGAGATTGGTCAAATGTGTGTAACGGTTGGATTTTGTGGAGGCTATAAATACCCTCCACCTCCTCTTCATTCGTGGAGAGAGCCATCGAAAGAACTACCACTCCTACCTTACATTTCGAGAAGAAAACTACCTACCCTTGTGTTGAGATCAAGTTGCTCCACTCCCACCATATGAAACTTGATTTCTAGCCTTCCCAAGTTGCTTTCCACTCAATCCTTTCTTCCACCACAGCCAAATCAGTGAGGAGAGTTGAGTGTTGGGGAGATTATCATTTGAAGCACAAGAGCAAGGAGTTCATCATCACCAACACCATCTATTACCTTTTGGAGGGTGGTGCCTCCTAGATTGGTTAGGTGTCGCTTGGGAGCCTCCGCCATGATGTGGAGTTGAACCAAGGAGTTTGTAAGGGCAAGGAGATCGCCTACTGTGAAGATCTACCCCGAGTAAGGCTAGTCCTCCGTGGGACGAAGCCATGATGGCATAGACAAGGTTGCTTCTTCGTGGACCCTTCGTGGGTGGAGCCTCCGTGGACTCTCGCAGCTACCCTCCGTGGGTTGAAGTCTCCATCAACGTGATTGACGATAGCACCACCTATCGGAACCACGAGAAAAATCTCCGTGTTCCAAATTATGCTTGCTCTTCTCCACCTCTCATTTACTATATGCAATTTACTTTCCGCTGCCACAACTCTAGAATTGCATGTGTAGGGTGATACTTGACTTGGTTATCATTGTGAACTTGCTAAGAATCTACTCCAATCAAAAGGCTAAACTTTTAAGTTGTCAAGTAGTCTAATCACCCCCTCTAGACATACTTCCGATCCTACAAGTGGTATCGAGCTTTGGTCTCCATTGGATTGGTTTCATTGCATTGACTCCATAAGCTTGGTTTCACAACCTAGGAGAGTATGGCGCCTAGTGAGGGTAATTTCAGAGAGGTCCTTACTTTGATGGTTCAAACTTTGCTAGTTGGAAGCATAAAATGAAAATGCATATTCTTGACATAACCTCGCCGATGGGGCATTATTTGTGTTGGCTTGCAAGGTGAGTTCTTCGAGGAAGGAAAAGTTCCGGATCGCGGTTACCGCGGATGAGTTGCGGATGTTACGTAACAATGCTCAAGCTTGTGACATTCTCTTCAATGCTTTGTGTCCCGAGGAGTTCAACAAGATCAGCCGCCTTGAGAATGCAAAAGAGATTTGGGATACTTTGGTCGAAATGCACGAAGGTACCGAGTCCGTGAAGGAATCAAAGCTAGATGTTCTTCAAGGTCACTTGACAAGTTCAAGATGAAGGAAGGTGAAGGAGTCGCTGAAATGTACTCTAGGCTTGCTCTCATCACCAATGAGATGGCAGGCTTAGGAAGTGAAGAAATGACCGACCGATTCATCATCAAGAAGATTCTCAGAGCTTTGGATGGAAAGTATGACACCGTGCACTTTGATCCAAATGATGCCAAACTACAAAGATCTCAAGCCCACCAAGTCATTGGAAGGATTGTTGCTCATGAGATGACACTTAAAGATAAGGAAGAGCTTCACAACAAGTCAAGTGGTGCTTACAAAGCTGCAGCTGAAGCTCCCACAACCTCAAGTGACAAGCTAGTTTCCAATGAAGAGATAAGCCTAATGGTGAAGAACTTCAACAAATTCTACAAGAGTAGAAGCAAGGAAAGAAGCTCAAAGTCTAGATCATATGATGAAAAGAGATCTTCTAGTCGGATCGAAACTGCTACAATTGTGGAAGACCCGACACTACTCAAATGAGTGTTCGACTCCCCACAAGAGAAGAGAAGAATTCCAAGAAGAAGAAGCTCAAGAGAAGAGTCACTAAAAGAGAGAAGGAGTAGAGATGATCGTTATGAACGAAGATCCTCTCGAGAAGCAAGGATTCGAAAGGAAAGACAAGTCATCAAGGAGCTACACAAGAAGAAAACATCAAGCTCATGTTGGTGAATGGGTTTCCGCCCGATTCGACAATCACTCCAAAGAAGCTATCACTCCAACTCCAATACAACCAAGATGAAGGTGTTGCCGGTCTTGCTCTCGTGTCCTCCAACTCCAACTCCTATGACATATTTGATTCACCAAATGAGGGAATTGGAAGATGCTTCATGGCAAAAGGCCCCAAGGTATCACATCCTGAGTTTATTGACTTTGATAGTGATGAGGATGACTTGCTTGGTGAAGATGAGCTTTACATGATAAATCTAGTGAGCTTAGTAATGATGAACATGCTAGTAGTCTTTATAGTCGAGAAGAGTCGAATGACAATGCTATGAAGGAGATTGAGCGCCTAACTAAAGAACTAAACACTCTTAAGTTAGCTCATGAAACAACTCAAGAAGATCATAGAGAGCTCCTAAGATCTCATGAGAAGCTACGCTCGAGAAGCTCAATCTAGAGCAAGAACATGAGTTTCTAAAAGCTATCAATGACGATCTTCAAAGAAGAGTTCTTCATATCTTGCCAAACGACTTCTCTTGTCTAATTTCTTGCCACCTATCAAAACTAAGCATGACAAGCATAAGAAAATTCTTCATCTAGTAGTAACAATAATCATGCTAAATCAAATGTTGTTACTTCTAGTAATTCTCTTGATTCCACTAACAATGTTTCAAGCCAAGTTTCACTTGAGCAAGAAAATAGTCTATTGAAAGGGATTATAGAGAAAGGTGTCTACAAGAGTCTTGCCGAAGCAAGAGCTTTGAGGAAATTGTTCGCAAACAAGGAAGACACCGAAGAATCAAGGAATTGGTTTTGAGCGAAAGTTCAACGCCGAGGGTGTTGAATGGGAAGAAGGTCAATATCCCACTCCAAAGTTTGTTTCTCAAGAGGAGAAGTATGATCCTACTTCTTCCAATGAGGAACAAGCTCAAGATGACCTTCCACCACAAGACCACAAGCTAAAAGGCAAGGACAAGCTTCAAGAGGAGATTGATGCATTCATTGAAGCACCCAAGGCCATGGTCAAGTGGGTTCCCAAGGCAACTTCAAGTTCTACTTCACAAGCTCAACTACTACCCCAAGGATTCCCATCAAGATGATGTGGATCCCAAGAAGAAGAACTAGAGAGTTCTTGAGGGTGACTCCAATATACTTCACTCACATTCATTTTGGCAAGGACTTGTGCAATCAACTTCCACATCTTGCACTAGTTCATGGAGTCACAAACCCTCATGTTGGTAAGTCAAGGGACAAGGTAATCATTGCTTTCATGGACATCATCTATTGTGTACTTCAATCTATGTCCATGGATATCCTTGTTTGTTCCTTGTGGGACTAACCCATGTAGGTATTGAAAGTGCCCAATCCAAAGGATTGCTCCCAACTCTTGATGATCTTCATCAACATTGAGCATCCACATCTTCAACATCTACATGAAGTCTTCAACGACAACCCAAGGTTAGTTTGACCTTTAAAAGGGTTCTCACATCAAGGGGAGCTTTGCTCTAAAGAAATGAGCTAAAGCATCTTCTAATGATGTGAACACATCAATGCTTTATGGAAAAGTGGTAACCCCACTTGTGCTTAAACGATGAGTATGACCTATGATCAAATGTTCTCATTTGACTCCTAAGTCAATATACTCATATATAGATGACCTAGTCATCGCCAAATTGTGTGCTAGTTGTTAGTGTTTTGTTTGTGCATGTTTGACACATATTTCATTTGCTATCTTATTGTGTGAGCATGTTGATGCATGATTTTATCCATTCGAGGACATCCATTTGTTGCTTTGGTCTTTTGGTTTTTCTTTTTCGACCAAATGGATGGACAAGAATGCCTAAGTTCCTCCCCTAGCTATCTATGCTTTCTTGTCTCAAACTCTATTCATGCTTATATCACAAACTTTGAACAAGACTTTTTCGGATGCACCGAGTGAGGAGCACTCGAGCCACCGATCCGTCAAAAGCCTAACTTCCAAAACCTTCTAAGTACTTTCGGTCAAACCGATATACTCAAATCGGATGCATCAAATCACTTGATTGATCTAGGTTTTCACTCGGTGAAACCGAAGTTTAAATTTCGGGCGTGATCAAGTGTGTAATCGCACGCAGCTAACCATTCGGTCCCACCGAAGTTTTCCAACTCGGTCCCACCGACACCGGGGTATATATACCCGAGGACAGCGCTGCTGATTACTTCTTCAAACGCTCGCCTCAAACCTTCACGCCGCCGCTTTGGTCTCCGGATCGCTCTCCGCCATCACCAGGCGCCGCCATGGTCTCCATCGCCAACGGTCTCTTTCTCATCGCCGCTGTCGCCAGAGTGAAGCTCCACCGCATTGGGTGAGTTTCATCCTCTCGTGCTCCAACCGCTGATTCAATGCACGATAGGTTTTGTCAAGTTTCTTGCCAAGATTGAAATCTTCCTATCCAGCCGCTTAGATCATAGAACAAAATTCGAGTGAAAATTTTAGGTTAGGTTTCACGAACACATCTCGGTGTGACCGATTCTACATTCTCGATCGACCGATTTGGCCTCTCGGTCATTGACCGCACTTTTCGTGAAACCGAAGTTGTGCAAATCGGTAAGACCGGTGAGGATTTAGTGAAACCCTAGTGTTCTCGGCTAGACTCAAACCCATTTCGTCCAACCGAAAGTGGTGTATGTGGTCTGTTTAGACACTTCGATTCACCGAATTTATAGACTCGGTCGACCGAAATGTATTCTCGTGAAAACCTAAAACTAAAGTTTGAACTCATTCTTTTGCAAAATCCTCTCAGCTTTGTGATAACTCTTCTATTCTGCCTATACCTATTCTATTCACAAAGTTGTCACCATGTCTGATGGAAGTGACAATGTAACAGGTCCGAGTTGCCGCTGAGATTCCAGAGGCAGGACAAGTCCAAGCAAGCAGTTTTTCAGATGATGGAGAGAGAAGCACTCCAAGTGGATCTGCCTCAGCTGCCACTGTGGCCAGGAAGAAGAGGAATTCGATGAGGAGGATTCGACTTTGTTGCAGATGAGGAGATAACTTCTAAGCCAAAAGGCAAGTGGTTGCCAAGGGCTATCAAGGGCAACAACAAAGAAAGGCACAAGCAAGGTAAAGAAATCCATCGCTGCAAAGAGGCTCAAGATGGAAGAAGAAACCTCCAAGAAGATCAAGAAAACTTCCAAGAGGAAGAGGAAGGTTCATGAAGAAGTCGATGATGATGATTCTGATGAGGAAGCACCCCAGCCTCCTCGTGGCGTGGTTGATGGAGATGCCATCGTAAGTGAGCACCCACAAAAGCTAAGCCATCACCCAGCAGAAGGCAGCCCAAGCCAAACCTGCCGCCAAGCCAAAGAAGACTGTGAGGAACATACCGCTTCAGAGAAGAAGAAGGACAATGTGCCACCGCAGAATCGATGATGAGGCTCATGTTTTGCTCAAGCTCGCATGTAAACCGCCTGCTCATAATGATGCTCATCCTCGAGCTGAAAATATGAAGGAAAGGAAGGACAAAGGTCTCAAAGCTATGGAGGCAAGTTGATCCATATGCCACCAGGAGAAGGACAGCATGACCCAAGATTCCACACTAGAGAGCAACAAGACTTTTATGAGACAAAGGCTCATGGATAAGAAGCCAATTGTTGCCGACACCGTGATATGTAGACCGGGAATACATCGACAAGTGAAGAGCACAGAGACTATTTCCCACATGTGCATGAAAGCTTCACCGCTGGGGGATTGCAGAGTTTGTTGGTCGAAATCGACCGCTTGGAATGATGAGATGATCATGCGTTCTATGCCACCGCACACTTCTATCCAGATGGCGTAATTGTATGGATGATGTAGGCAGAGATTCCATTCAACTGTTGAAGAATGGAGAGCATTGCTGAATGCTCCAGTATCAAAGGATGATGATGTTGATGTCTATGGCATTCCAAAGAAGAATCACGAGTCAATGAAGAACATGTACAATGAGGTACCTGAGAAGGATGTAGAGATATGGAAGCTTGGTTCAGTCTATTATCTTCAGGCAGGTCTCCCAACCACCAACACCATTCTGAGGCATACTTTGATGCCTAAGTCAGGAGACCACCGCATGATAAGAGGGTATTCTATCAACATGCTGCACATTCTAGATCAGAAGACACCTTTAAGGTGATGGACCGATAGTAGAGACTATCAAGAGGACAGCAGCACTGTAAGAGGTCGTGGGTTTGCTCCGCATATTCAGATGCTCATTAATGCCAAGTTTGGCACGGACACCTACCGTTGGATAGACCCCACTTGCCACCGCAGCCCAACACGAAGATAATGAGGTTGTGATGACCGAGGATGCTCCCACATCTGTGAAGGACATGCTAAGTCCGAAGTCGCCAAACAAGCTAAAGCTGAGAAGGAAGCAAGAAGAAAGCCCAAGAGCGTTGCGAACAACTTCTTGAAGCCACTCAGAGAATTGAGCTACGCCTGCCAAAGATAGTGCAGCCTCAGAGAGCCTTGAGAGGATAGTTGAAGATAAGTTCCATGCTCGACGCAAGTCGATCAAGTGCAGTGTCACCGCCAACAAGCTTGAGGCGACATCGAGGAAGCTAAGAGGAGAAGGCAGAGCTCATGAGGGAGATGGAAGATGATCTAGTCCAGATGACTATGAGCAGCCTCGCCGCAGGCTCACAAAGCCCAGATCAGCTGCTATTCCAAAGGATGCAACCTGTGCTACTACATCAAGACCTCCTACAGCTCCACTGGCCCAAAGACCAGCCCAAGATCCACTCCTCCAGCTCCACAGACTTCAGCAGGCTTTGCAGATGCAGCTATCTCCACTCCATCGACGCAGACAGAGCCGCCAAAGCAGAGTCCCGAGTGACGATTAGCTCTATACCTTTCGAACTTTTGGTAACTTGTTGCCAAAGGGGAGAAATTGTATAGATCATAGGGCTTCGAGAGAGAGAGTGCTCGCTTTTGCTCTTTCGCTTATGGTTTTCCTTGAGATACTTTTGAGTTCTTTGAGACATTTCGTGTGTTTGATACTACGCTTGTTTCTATCTTGATGAGTGCTTGATCATACTATGCTTAATGTGTGCTTAATGTTTATCATATTCCATTCATATCTTGTATGATCATTTACTCATGTCTTGGTGATTGGGTGCATGTTATTCATTCTTATCATTTTGTGCGCCCACCAAGATGTATGTGACATGGAAGAGTAACCCATGATCCTAATCGATTGTGCATTTGCATTCAAACGCAAATCTTAAATAATGCACAAATTTAGGGGAGCTCTTGCTTATCACATACTTCTCAAAGCTTAATATGTTATTCATTGATTATATCATTTGTCGGTTTTGATCTATATGTTGTCATCAATTACCAAAAAGGGGAGATTGAAAGTGCAACTAATCCCCGGTGGTTTTGGTAATTAATAACAACATATATATCATTGAACTAATCATTTCTTGAGAATATTTTAGAAAGTTCAAGATATGGGTATGGCAATGACCGATGATGTGGACCCTCAAAATGCTAAGGAAAACATTGGCAAAAGCTCAAGACTCCATTTTTGGTTTAGTGATCCAAGATCACATTGAGTCCATAGGAAAGCCAATACTATTAAAAGGGATGAGGTTATGATGATGATCTGTTGCTCAAAGTGCTTAGTGATTTATCTCTCAAACTATCAGCAATCTTTCATTCCAACATAAACTCATAAGTAATCTCGGTCCCACCGATTCCAAACCCACCACACCGAGATGAACCACCTCACCATATAGCCAAACCCTAAGAATTTCGGATTTTCCGATTCCAAACTCGGTCATACCGAATTGGTGTTGCCAAGCTTCAGAATCTTCAGACTCAAATCGGTGTCACCGAGATGAGAAAGTCGGTCCCACCGAGATTGGCAAACCCTAGACTTTGGAAGAATCGACTAACCGAGATTGTATTTTCGGTCCCACTGAAAATCCCAACGCTCACAAGATTTGAACTTTCGGTCTCACCGAGTTGTCAACTTCGGTCCGACCGAGATTGGTCAAATGTGTAACGGTTGGATTTTGTGGAGGCTATAAATACCCCTCCACCTCCTCTTCATTCGTGGAGAGAGCCATCGAAAGAACTACCACTCCTACCTTACATTTCTCGAGAAGAAAACTACCTACCCTTGTGTTGAGATCAAGTTGCTCCACTCCCACCATATGAAACTTGATTTCTAGCCTTCCCAAGTTGCTTTCCACTCAATCCTTTCTTCCACCACAGCCAAATCAGTGAGGAGAGTTGAGTGTTGGGGAGATTATCATTTGAAGCACAAGAGCAAGGAGTTCATCATCACCAACACCATCTATTACCTTTTGGAGGGTGGTGCCTCCTAGATTGGTTAGGTGTCGCTTGGGAGCCTCCACATGATGTGGAGTTGAACCAAGGAGTTTGTAAGGGCAAGGAGATCGCTTACTGTGAAGATCTACCCCGAGTAAGGCTAGTCCTCCGTGGACGAGGCCATGATGGCATAGACAAGGTTGCTTCTTCGTGGACCCTTCGTGGGTGGAGCCTCCGTGGACTCTCGCAGCCGCTATTCTCCGTGGGTTGAAGTCTCCATCAACGTGGATTGACGATAGCACCACCTATCGGAACCACGAGAAAATCTCCGTGTTCCAAATTGCGCTTTGCTTTCTCCACCTCTCATTTACTATAATGCAATTTACTTTCCGCTGCCACAACTCTAGAATTGCATGTAGGGTGATACTTGACTTGGTTATCATTGTGAACTTGCTAAGAATCTACTCCAATCAAAAGGCTAAACTTTTGTTGTCAAGTAGTCTAATCACCCCTCTAGACATACTTCCGATCCTACAAGCGAGGGTAAAAGCGCACAAAGGGTGTAAAGTAGAGGGTGTAACGAAAGCCCGTGAAGATGCCCTTCATATGAGAAACTGTGCGCTGGAGGAGCCAACTCATGCTGAGTTGGCCATCGACGGTTTCCGAAGTCCGCTTCAACAACTCGAGCGCACCGCAGCTGGTCCGAGAAGGTTTTTGCCGGAGAAAACACCGCCAAGAAGTCGCTGATGTTCAGACTCAGCAAGTGTGTTAGCACCGCAAGTTCCTAGCAGCGAGAGTATAAACATATGGGCAAGGCACGCATCGTATTGCAAAGTCGACGATAAGGATTTATATACATATACATGTAAATAATGAAACGCAGGACTCTATCTCAGTTTTCATGGCTGAAATTACAGCAACAAGGAGAAACTAAGAGCACACCAAAGACTGGATTTTAGGAGCCAGAGTTGCGGGCTGCGAAAGTGCCAAGATTCCTTCCCGCCGGATAATAGCACCAAAAGCTGCGAATCGATAAGTTTTTCATCCTCGTATGCATCCTCTCATGGACCGGGAAAGCGGGCTGCGCCCTGAACGAAGCGTGTCTTGTAAAACCTGCGGCGAGGAGCTGTGTCGTATTCCGGGCTATGCCTTTGGTTTGTTTCCGAGTCCGCAACAAATACAAGTGCGCAGAATCGCCCGCAAGGTTGCTTGCCGGAAGAACACGCCACTGGCTGTGATGTCCCGACTCAAGAAGCTGTTCACAGCCGCAAGCTCCCCGAGAGCGAGGATGGGAACATACAAGGCACGGTCAAGTAAAAGACTCGGTCCGGCAAGCTGCTCTCTTTTCATTAAAAACATCCTAGTTTAGTACAAGTCCATAGAGGATGAAAAACATGATAGAGAGGATTACATATTTTAAATACAACTAAGGCCCAAGGGCTTATAAATTAGAAGATAAGATGCCTTAATTCTCTCGCTCTGCTCAAGAGTTAGGTCAGGAGGACCGCAAGAGAAGCTTGCCGAAGGGCAAAGGGAGCCTAGGAGAGCTACGGCGCCAGAAGACACCAAGAGAACTTCCTGGACCGCCAGAGCTTGGCGGAGACGGAGGCGCCGGAGGCAGCTTGAAGACGAGGTGGTGGGACGTCGATCGACGAGGGCTCTCGCTCAGATTCGATTTGACGGCCTTGCCGCCACCCTCTTCCTTCCGCAGCCTCCTACGCCACCGCCAAGGAGACGGCCCGGAGTTCGTAAGGCCGGCACCGATGATGGGTCGCCTGGCGCGAGGCAGATCCGACGCCTAGTCGACCCGCTGCCTCGCTATCGCCGCTGCCGCTCCTCTCCTCGCACTTCGCCGAGGAGGGACCTTCGCATCGGAGGAGCTGTCCACACAAGATCTCGCCCGGTCCCGAATCTCAAGACCTTGACGCGAAAGGTCGCCTCCATTAACTTGAAATGGAGGGTAAACCCCCGCAAGCTGTGGATGCGGCGAACGCCTTCCACCTCGATCCAATCACGCCGGGGGACAACACTCAAAC
>JAHHZJ010007229.1:0-11509 GCA_021437245.1 Aegilops speltoides | reverse complement strand
CGACCTCAAACGGTGAGTAATAGTCCATGAAACGGGCCGAATCGCACCAAAACCGCCAGCAGTTGATGACCATCATGTAAGCGCACTTGGGGTTCAATAACGCGAAATCGCCGGGCCTCAAATTGGTGAGTAATAATTCAAGAACGGGCCGAATCGCCAAAACATGCGAGTGTTGACGATCGACACGTAAATGCACCCTGTGGTTCGTTAATCGCGAAATCACCCGGACCCCAAAAGAGTGAGTAATAGTCCACGAAACAGCCCAAATCGCCAAAATCTGCGAAAGTGTTGATCACCGACACGAACGCACTCAGGTCCGTTAATCATGGAAATCACCCGGACCCCAAAACAAAGAGTAATAGTCCATGAACGGGCCGAATCGCCAAAACCGCCAAAGGTTGATGACCAACATGTAAGCGCACCTTGGGGTTCAATAACTATTGAAATTGCTTCGGGACCTCAAAACGGTGAGTAATAATCCAAGAAACGGGCGAAAATCTGCCAATACTGCGAGTGTTGATGACCGACACGTCGACGCACCCCACGGTTCGTTATTCGTGGAAATCACTCCAGGACCCCAAAACAGTGAGTAATAGTCCATGAAACAGGCCAGAATCGACCAAAACTGCCAGTGTTGATGACCGACATGTAAGCGCACCTTGGGGTTCAATAACTACGGAAATCACTTCGGGGCCTCAAATTGGTGAGTAATAATCCAAGAATCGGGCCAGAATCGGCCAAAACTGCATGTGTTGACGACCGACAGGTAAATGCACCCCAGGGTTCGTTAATCGCGGAAATCACTCCGGGACCCCAAAAGAGTGAGTAATAGTCCACGAAACAGGCCAAAATCGCCAAAACCGCGAAAAGTTGATCACCGACACGTAACGCACCTGTGGTCCGTTAATCATGGAAATCACCCGACCCAAAAAAAGTGAGTAATAGTCCATGAACGGGCCGAATCGCCAAAACCGCCAAGCAGTTGACGACCGACATGTAAGCGCACCTTTGGGGTTCAATAACTATGGAAATTGCTTCGACCTCAAAACGGTGAGTAATAATCCAAGAAACGGGCTAAAATCGCCAATATCGCGAAAGTGTTGACGACCGACACGCCGACGCACCCCACGGTTCGTTATTCGTGGAAATCACCCAGACCCAAAACAAGTGAGTAATAATCCATGAAATAGGCCGAATCGACCAAAACCGCCAAGTTGTTGACGACCGACATGTAAGCGCACCTTGGGGTTCAATAACTACGGAAATCGCTTCGGGGCCTCAAATTGGTGAGTAATAATCCATGAATCGGGCCAAAATCGGCCAAAACTGCAAGTGTTGACGACCGACACGTAAATGCTCCCTAGGGTTCGTTAATCGCGAAATCACCCGGACCCCAAAACAAGTGAGTAATAGTCCACGAAACGGGCCAGAATCGACCAAAACTACTAGTGTTGATGACCGACACGTAAACGCACCCTGGGTCCGTTAATCGTGGAAATCACTCCGGGACCCCAAAACAGTGAGTAATATTCCATAAACGGGCCGAATCGCCAAAATCGCCGCAGCACGACCGACACGTAAACGCACCCCAGGGTTCGTTAATCGTGGAAATCACTCCGGGACCCCAAAACAGTGAGTAATAGTCCACGAAACGGGCCAGAATCGACCAACACTGCCAGTGTTGATGACCGACATGTAAGCGCACCTTGGGGTTCAATAACTACGGAAATCGCTTCGGGCCTCAAAACGGTGAGTAATAATCCAAGAAACGGGCCAGAATCTGCAAAAACTACGAAAGTTGACGACCGACACATAAATGCACCCCAGGGTTCGTTAATCGTGGAAATCACTCCGGGACCCCCAAAACAGTGAGTAATAGTCCACGAAACGGCCCGAATCGCCAAAACCGCCAGCAAGTTGATGACCGACATATAACGCACCTGTGGTCCGTTAATCGTGGAAATCACCCGGACCCCAAAACAGTGAGTAATAGTCCATGAACGGTCCAAAATCGCCAAAACTGCCGTTGTTGACGATCGACATGTAAGCGCACCTTTGGGTACAATAACTATGGAAATTGCTTCGGGACCTCAAACGGTGAGCAATAATCCAAAAAAGGGCCAAAATCGGCCAATACTGCGAGTATTGATGACCGACACGTAGACGCACCCCACGGTTTGTTATTCGTGGAAATCACTCCAGGACCCCAAAACAATGAGTAATAGTCCAAGAAACGGGTCAGAATCGGTCAAAACTGCCAGTGTTGATGACCGACATGTAAGCGCACCTTGGGGTTCAATAACTATGGAAATCGCTTCGGGACCTCAAAACAGTGAGTAATAATCCAAGAAACGGATCAGAATCGGCCAAAACTTTGAGTGTTGATGACCGACATGTAAGCGCACCTTGGGGTTCAATAACTATGGAAAATGCTTCGGGACCTCAAAACGGTGAGTAATAGTCCATGAAACGGGCCAGAATCGGCCAAAACTGCCAGTGTTTGATGACCATCATGTAAGCGCACTTTGGGGTTCAATAACTACGAAATCGCCGGGCCTCAAATTGGTGAGTAATAATTCAAGAACGGGCCGAATCGCCAAAACTGCGAAAGTGTTGACGATCGACACGTAAATGCACCCCTGTGGTTCGTTAATCGCGGAAATCACCCGGACCCCAAAAGAGTGAGTAATAGTCCACGAAACAGCCAAAATCGCCAAAATCGCGAAAGTGTTGATCGCCGACACGTAAACGCACTTGTGGTCCGTTAATCATGGAAATCACCCGGACCCCAAAACAGTGAGTAATAGTCCATGAACGGGCCGAATCGCCAAAACTGCCAAAGGTTGATGACCAACATGTAAGCGCACCTTTGGGTTCAATAACTATGGAAATTGCTTCGACCTCAAACGGTGAGTAATAATCCAAGAAACGGGCAAAATCGCCAATATCATGAGGGTTGATGACCGACACGCCGACGCACCCCACGGTTCGTTATTCGTGGAAATCACCCAGACCCCAAAACAAAGGAGTAATAGTCCATGAAACGGGCCGAATCGACCAAAACTGCCAAAGGTTGATGACCGACATGTAAGCGCACCTTGGGGTTCAATAACTACGGAAATCACTTCGGGGCCTCAAATTGGTGAGTAATAATCCAAGAATCGGGCCAGAATCGGCCAAAACTGCATGTGTTGACGACCGACAGGTAAATGCACCCTGTGGTTCAAATCGAAATCACCCGGACCCCAAAAGAGTGAGTAATAGTCCACGAAACGGGCCAAAATCGCCAAAATCGCGAAAGTGTTGATCACCGACACGAATCGCACCTGTGGTCCGTTAATCATGGAAATCACCCGGACCCAAAAAAGTGAGTAATAGTCCATGAACGGGCCGAATCGCCAAACTGCCAAAGTGTTGATGACCGACATGTAAGCGCACCTTGGGGTTCAATAACTATGGAAATTGCTTCGGGACCTCAAAACGGTGAGTAATAATCCAAGAAACGGGCGAAAATCTGCCAATACTGCGAGTGTTGATGACCGACACGTCGACGCACCCCACGGTTCGTTATTCGTGGAAATCACCCAGGACCCGAAAACAGTGAGTAATAATCCATGAAACGGCCCGAATCGCCAAAACCGCCAAAGGTTGATGACCGACATGTAAGCGCACCTTGGGGTTCAATAACTACGGAAATCGCTTCGGGGCCTCAAATTGGTGAGTAATAATCCATGAATCGGGCAAGAATCGGCCAAAACTGCAAGTGTTGACGACCGACACGTAAATGCTCCCCAGGGTTCGTTAATCGCGAAATCACTCCGGGACCCCAAAACAGTGAGTAATAGTCCACGAAACGGGCCAGAATCGACCAAAACTACTAGTGTTGATGACCGACACGTAAACGCACCCTGGGTCCGTTAATCGTGGAAATCACTCCGGGACCCCAAAATAGTGAGTAATATTCCATAAACGGCCGTAATCGCCAAAACGCCAGTTGACGATCGACACGTAAACGCACCTGTGGTTCGTTAATCGTGGAAATCACCCGACCCCAAAACAGTGAGTAATAGTCCACGAAACGGGCCGTAATCGCCAAAACTACTAGTGTTGATGACCGACACGTGAACGCACTTCGGTCCGTTAATCGTGGAAATCACCCGGACCCCAAAATAGTGAGTAATATTCCATAAACGGGCCGTAATCGCCAAAATCGCCAAAGTTGACGATCGACACGTAAACGCACCTCAGGTTCGTTAATCGTGGAAATCACCCGACCCCAAAACAAAGTGAGTAATAGTCCACGAAAAGGTTGAATCGACCAACACCGCCAAGGTTGATGATGACATGTAAGCGCACCTTGGGGTTCAATAACTACGGAAATCGCCGCCTCAAAACGGTGAGTAATAATCCAAGAAACGGCCGAATCGCAAAACTACGAAAGTTGACGATCGACACATAAATGCACCCTGTGGTTCGTTAATCGTGGAAATCACCCGGACCCCAAAACAAAGTGAGTAATAGTCCACGAAACGGGCCGAATCGCCAAAACTGCTGGCAGGATGACCGACACATAAACGCACCTGTGGTCCGTTAATCGTGGAAATCACCCGACCCCAAAACAGTGAGTAATAGTCCATGAACGGTCCAAAATCGCCAAAACTGCGCTGTTGACGACCGATATGTAAGCGCACCTTGGGGTACAATAACTATGGAAATTGCTTCGGGACCTCAAAACGGTGAGCAATAATCCAAAAAAAGGGCCAAAATCGGCCAATACTACGAGTATTGATGACCGACACGTAGACGCACCCCACGGTTCGTTATTCGTGGAAATCACCAGACCCAAAAAAAGGAGTAATAGTCCAAGAACGGGCCGAATCGCCAAAACCGCCAAAGGTTGATGACCGACATGTAAGCGCACCTTGGGGTTCAATAACTATGGAAATCGCTTCGGGACCTCAAAACAGTGAATAATAATCCAAGAAACGGATCAGAATCGGCCAAAACTTTGAGTGTTGATGACCGACATGTAAGCGCACCTTGGGGTTCAATAACTATGGAAAATGCTTCGGGACCTCAAAACGGTGAGTAATAGTCCATGAAACGGGCCAGAATCGACCAAAACTGCCAGTGTTGATGACCATCATGTAAGCGCACCTTGGGGTTCAATAACTACGGAAATCGCTTCGGGGCCTCAAATTGGTGAGTAATAATTCAAGAAACGGGCCAGAATCGGCCAAAACTGCGAGTGTTGACGACCGACACGTAAATGCACCCCATGGTTCGTTAATCGCGGAAATCACTCCGGGACCCCAAAAGAGTGAGTAATAGTCCACGAAACAGGCCAAAATCGGCCAAAACTGCGAGTGTTGATCACCGACACGTAAACGCACCCAGGGTCCGTTAATCATGGAAATCACTCCGGGACCCCAAAACAGTGAGTAATAGTCCATGAAACGGGCCAGAATCGGCCAAAACTGCCAGTGTTGATGACCGACATGTAAGCGCACCTTGGGGTTCAATAACTATGGAAATTGCTTCGGGACCTCAAAACGGTGAGTAATAATCCAAGAAACGGGCGAAAATCTGCCAATACTGCGAGTGTTGATGACCGACACGTCGACGCACCCCACGGTTCGTTATTCGTGGAAATCACTCCAGGACCCGAAAACAGTGAGTAATAATCCATGAAATAGGCCAGAATCGACCAAAACTGCCAGTGTTGATGACCGACATGTAAGCGCACCTTGGGGTTCAATAACTACGGAAATCGCTTCGGGGCCTCAAATTGGTGAGTAATAATCCATGAATCGGGCCAGAATCGGCCAAAACTGCAAGTGTTGACGACCGACACGTAAATGCTCCCCAGGGTTCGTTAATCGCGGAAATCACTCCGGGACCCCAAAACAAAGTGAGTAATAGTCCACGAAACGGGCCAGAATCGACCAAAACTACTAGTGTTGATGACCGACACGTAAACGCACTTCGGTCCGTTAATCGTGGAAATCACTCCGGGACCCCAAAATAGTGAGTAATATTCCATAAACGGGCCGAATCGCCAAACCGCCAAGTTGACGACCGACACGTAAACGCACCCTGTGGTTCGTTAATCGTGGAAATCACCCGACCCCAAAACAAAGGAGTAATAGTCCACGAAACGGGCCAGAATCGACCAACACTGCCAGTGTTGATGACCGACATGTAAGCGCACCTTGGGGTTCAATAACTACGGAAATCGCTTCGGGCCTCAAAACGGTGAGTAATAATCCAAGAAACGGGCCAGAATCTGCAAAAACTATGAAAGTTGACGACCGACACATAAATGCACCCCAGGGTTCGTTAATCATGGAAATCACCCGACCCCAAAACAAGGAGTAATAGTCCACGAAACGGGCCAGAATCGCCAAAACTGCTGGCAGATGACCGACACATAAACGCACCTGTGGTCCGTTAATCGTGGAAATCACCCGACCCCAAAACAGTGAGTAATAGTCCATGAACGGTCCAAAATCGCCAAAACTGCCGCAGTTGATGACCGACATGTAAGCGCACATTGGGTACAATAACTATGGAAATTGCTTCGACCTCAAACGGTGAGCAATAATCCAAAAAGGGCTAAAATCGCCAATATCGCGAAAGTATTGACGACCGACACTTAGATGCACCCCACGGTTCGTTATTCGTGGAAATCACTTAGACCCAAAACAGTGAGTAATAGTCCAAGAAATGGGCCGAATCGCAAACCGCCAAAGTTGACGACCGACATGTAAGCGCACCTTGGGGTTCAATAACTATGGAAATCGCCTCGGGACCTCAAAACAGTGAATAATAATCCAAGAAACGGATCAGAATCGGCCAACTTTGAGTGTTGATGACCGACATGTAAGCGCACCTTGGGGTTCAATAACTATGGAAAATGCTTCGGAACCTCAAAACGGTGAGTAATAGTCCATGAAACGGGCCAGAATCGACCAAAACTGCCAGTGTTGATGACCATCATGTAAGCGCACCTTGGGGTTCAATAACTACGGAAATCGCTTCGGGGCCTCAAATTGGTGAGTAATAATTCAAGAACGGGCCGAATCGCCAAAATCGCGCGAGTGTTGACGATCGACACGTAAATGCACCCCTGTGGTTCGTTAATCGCGAAATCACCCGGACCCCAAAAGAGTGAGTAATAGTCCACGAAACAGCCAAAATCGCCAAAATCGCGAAAGTGTTGATCACCGACACGAACGCACCTGGGTCCGTTAATCATGGAAATCACCCGACCCAAAACAGTGAGTAATAGTCCATGAACGGGCCGAATCGCCAAAACCGCCAAAGTTTGACGACCGACATGTAAGCGCACTTGGGGTTCAATAACTATGGAAATTGCTTCGGGACCTCAAAACGGTGAGTAATAATCCAAGAAACGGGCGAAAATCTGCCAATATCATGAAGTGTTGATGACCGACACGTCGACGCACCCCACGGTTCGTTATTCGTGGAAATCACCCAGACCCAAAACAGTGAGTAATAGTCCATGAAACAGGCCAGAATCGACCAAAACTGCCAGTGTTGATGACCGACATGTAAGCGCACCTTGGGGTTCAATAACTACGGAAATCGCTTCGGGGCCTCAAATTGGTGAGTAATAATCCATGAATCGGGCCAGAATCGGCCAAAACTGCAAGTGTTGACGACCGACACGTAAATGCTCCCCAGGGTTCGTTAATCGCGGAAATCACTCCGGGACCCCAAAACAGTGAGTAATAGTCCACGAAACGGGCCAGAATCGACCAAAACTACTAGTGTTGATGACCGACACGTAAACGCACCCTGGGTCCGTTAATCGTGGAAATCACTCCGGGACCCCAAAATAGTGAGTAATATTCCATAAACGGGCCAGAATCGGCCAAAACTGCCAGTGTTGATGACCGACACGTAAACGCACCTGTGGTTCGTTAATCGGGAAATCACCCGGACCCCAAAACAGTGAGTAATAGTCCACGAAACGGGCCAGAATCGACCAACACTGCCAGTGTTGATGACCGACATGTAAGCGCACCTTGGGGTTCAATAACTACGGAAATCGCTTCGGGCCTCAAAACGGTGAGTAATAATCCAAGAAACGGGCCAGAATCTGCAAAAACTACGAAAGTTGACGACCGACACATAAATGCACCCCAGGGTTCGTTAATCGTGGAAATCACCCGGACCCCAAAACAAAGGAGTAATAGTCCACGAAACGGGCCGAATCGCCAAACTGCTGGTGATGACCGACACATAAACGCACCCAGGGTCCGTTAATCGTGGAAATCACTCCGGGACCCCAAAACAGTGAGTAATAGTCCATGAAACGGTCCAAAATCGGCCAAAACTGTCAGTGTTGATGACCGACATGTAAGCGCACATTGGGGTACAATAACTATGGAAATTGCTTCGGGACCTCAAAACGGTGAGCAATAATCCAAAAAAGGGCCAAAATCGGCCAATACTGCGAGTATTGATGACCGACACTTAGATGCACCCCACGGTTCGTTATTCGTGGAAATCACTTTAGGACCCGAAAACAGTGAGTAAAAGTCCAGGAAATGGGCCAGAATCGGCAAAACTGCCAGTGTTGATGACCGACATGTAAGCGCACCTTGGGGTTCAATAACTATGGAAATCGCTTCGGGACCTCAAAACAGTGAATAATAATCCAAGAAACGGATCAGAATCGGCAAACTTTGAGTGTTGATGACCGACATGTAAGCGCACCTTGGGGTTCAATAACTATGGAAAATGCTTCGGGACCTCAAAACGGTGAGTAATAGTCCATGAAACGGGCCAGAATCGACCAAAACTGCCAGTGTTGATGACCATCATGTAAGCGCACCTTGGGGTTCAATAACTACGGAAATCGCTTCGGCCTCAAATTGGTGAGTAATAATTCAAGAACGGGCCAGAATCGCCAAAATCGCGAAAGTGTTGACGATCGACACGTAAATGCACCCTGTGGTTCGTTAATCGCGAAATCACCCGGACCCCAAAAGAGTGAGTAATAGTCCACTAAACAAGCCAAAATCGCCAAAATCGCGAAAGTGTTGATCACCGACACGAACGCACCTGTGGTCCGTTAATCATGGAAATCACCCGGACCCAAAACAGTGAGTAATAGTCCATGAACGGGCCGAATCGCCAAAACTGCCAAAGTTGATGACCGACATGTAAGCGCACCTTGGGGTTCAATAACTATGGAAATTGCTTCGGGACCTCAAAACGGTGAGTAATAATCCAAGAAACGGGCGAAAATCTGCCAATACTGCGAGTGTTGATGACCGACACGTCGACGCACCCCACGGTTCGTTATTCGTGGAAATCACTCCAGGACCCGAAAACAGTGAGTAATAATCCATGAAATAGGCCAGAATCGACCAAAACTGCCAGTGTTGATGACCGACATGTAAGCGCACCTTGGGGTTCAATAACTACGGAAATCGCTTCGGGGCCTCAAATTGGTGAGTAATAATCCATGAATCGGGCCAGAATCGGCCAAAACTGCAAGTGTTGACGACCGACACGTAAATGCTCCCCAGGGTTCGTTAATCGCGGAAATCACTCCGGGACCCCAAAACAGTGAGTAATAGTCCACGAAACGGGCCAGAATCGACCAAAACTACTAGTGTTGATGACCGACACGTAAACGCACCCTGGGTCCGTTAATCGTGGAAATCACTCCGGGACCCCAAAATAGTGAGTAATATTCCATAAACGGGCCAGAATCGGCCAAAACTGCCAGTGTTAATGACCGACACGTAAACGCACCCCAGGGTTCGTTAATCGTGGAAATCACTCCGGGACCCCAAAACAGTGAGTAATAGTCCACGAAACGGGCCAGAATCGACCAACACTGCCAGTGTTGATGACCGACATGTAAGCGCACCTTGGGGTTCAATAACTACGGAAATCGCTTCGGGCCTCAAAACGGTGAGTAATAATCCAAGAAACGGGCCAGAATCTGCAAAACTACGAAAGTTGACGACCGACACATAAATGCACCCCAGGGTTCGTTAATCGTGGAAATCACTCCGGGACCCCCAAAACAGTGAGTAATAGTCCACGAAACGGGCCAGAATCGGCCAAAACTGTCAGTGGTGATGACCGACACATAAACGCACCCAGGGTCCGTTAATCGTGGAAATCACTCCGGGACCCCAAAACAGTGAGTAATAGTCCATGAAACGGTCCAAAATCGGCCAAAACTGCCAGTGTTGATGACCGACATGTAAGCGCACCTTGGGGTACAATAACTATGGAAATTGCTTCGGGACCTCAAAACGGTGAGCAATAATCCAAAAAAAGGGCCAAAATCGGCCAATACTGCGAGTATTGATGACCGACACGTAGACGCACCCCACGGTTCGTTATTCGTGGAAATCACTTAGACCCAAAACAGTGAGTAAAAGTCCAAGAAATGGGCCGAATCGGCAAAACCGCCAAAGTTGATGATCGACATGTAAGCGCACCTGGGGTTCAATAACTATGGAAATCGCCGACCTCAAAACAGTGAATAATAATCCAAGAACGGATCAGAATCGCCAACTTTGAGTGTTGATGACCGACATGTAAGCGCACCTTGGGGTTCAATAACTATGGAAATGCTTCGGACCTCAAACGGTGAGTAATAGTCCATGAACGGGCCGTAATCGCACCAAAACTGCCAAAGTTGATGACCATCATGTAAGCGCACCTTGGGGTTCAATAACTACGGAAATCGCTTCGGCCTCAAATTGGTGAGTAATAATTCAAGAACGGGCCGAATCGCCAAAATCGCGAAAGTGTTGACGATCGACACGTAAATGCACCCTGTGGTTCGTTAATCGCGAAATCACCCGGACCCCAAAAGAGTGAGTAATAGTCCACGAAACAGGCCAAAATCGCCAAAATCATGAAAGTGTTGATCATCGACACGAACGCACCTGTGGTCCGTTAATCATGGAAATCACCCGGACCCAAAACAAGGAGTAATAGTCCATGAACGGGCCGAATCGCCAAACCGCCAAAGTTTGATGACCGACATGTAAGCGCACTGGGTTCAATAACTATGGAAATTGCTTCGACCTCAAAACGGTGAGTAATAATCCAAGAAACGGGCGTAAAATCGCCAATATCGCGAAAGTGTTGACGATCGACACGCCGACGCACCCCACGGTTCGTTATTCGTGGAAATCACCCAGACCCAAAACAAAGGAGTAATAGTCCATGAAATAGGCCGAATCGACCAAAACCGCCAAAGTTGTTGACGACCGACATGTAAGCGCACCTTGGGGTTCAATAACTACGGAAATCGCCTCGGGGCCTCAAATTGGTGAGTAATAATCCATGAATCGGGCCAGAATCGGCCAAAACTGCAAGTGTTGACGACCGACACGTAAATGCTCCCCAGGGTTCGTTAATCGCGGAAATCACTCCGGGACCCCAAAACAGTGAGTAATAATCCACGAAACGGGCCAGAATCGACCAAAACTACTAGTGTTGATGA
>JAHHZJ010007224.1:0-78759 GCA_021437245.1 Aegilops speltoides | reverse complement strand
ATTTTTAAAATCAATTCAACACGTTCTTTAGCATCAAAATTAACCTTCTCCAAGATGGAAGAGGCAACAAATCAATAGGTGCACGAGGTAGAAACCATACACAACTTCAAAAGGGCACATCTTAGTAGTAGAATGCAATGAACGATTATAAGCAAATTCAATATGAGGCAAGCATTCCTCCCACATTTTCTTATTTTTCTTTAGAACAGCCCTAAGCATAGTAGACAATGTTTTATTGACTACTTTAGTTTGTCCATCAGTTTGGGGTGACAAGTAGTACTAAAAGCAGTTTAGTCCCCAACTTAGCCCATAAACATCTCCAAAAGTGGCTAAGAAATTTAGTATCACGATCTGAAACAATAGTATTTGGCACACCATGCAAGCGAATAATTTCACGAAAGAACAAATCAGCAACATTGACAAGATCATCGCTTTTATGACATGGTATAAAGTGTGCCATTTTCGAGAATCTATCCACGACAACAAATATGCTATCCCTCCCCTTCTTTGTTCTAGGTAAACCTAAAACAAAGTCCATAGATATATCCTCCCAAGGAACACTAGGTACAGGCAAAGGCATATATGAACCATGAGGATTGAGTCGTGACTTAGCTTTTTGACATGTAGTGCAGCGAGCAATAAAACGCTCAACATCCCGTCTCATCTTTGGCCAAAAGAAATGTGTAGCAAGTACGTCCTCCGTCTTCTCACGCCAAAGTGTCCCATTAGTCCTCCTCCATGCCTCCTGCAACAACAAAAGACTAACGGAGCTAGCTGGAATGCATAGCTTGTTAGCACGAACACAAATCCATCATTAACGACAAACTTGTTCCATGTTCTTCCTTCTTTACAATTCTGCAATACATCTTTAAAATCAGCATCATGCACATATTGATCTTTGATGGTCTCCAAACCAAATATTTTGAAGTCAAGTTGTGAAAGCATAGTATAGCGACGAGACAATGCATCAAGAATAACATTTTCTTTACCCTTCTTGTGTTTAATGACATAAGGAAAGTCTCAATGAATTCAACCCATTTAGCATGTCTACGATTCAGTTTAGCTTGACTTTTAATATGTTTCAAAGATTCATGATCGAATGTATAACAAATTCTTTGGGCCATAAATAATGTTGCCATGTCTCTAAAGTCCTAACAAGAGCATATAATTCTTTATCATAAGTAGAGTAATTCAGACTAGGCCCACTCAATTTTTCGTAAAAGTATGCAACAGGTTTGCCATCTTGTAATAACACACCTCCTAATCCAATTCCACTAGCATCACATTCAAGCTCAAAAGTCTTATTAAAATCAGGAAGTTGGAGTAAAGGAGCATGTGTCAACTTAGCTTTCAATACCGTGAAGGCTTCTTCCTATGCGGTACCCCAAACAAAAGGCACATCCTTCTTTGTAAGCTCGTTGAGAGGTGCAGCAATGGTGCTGAAATCTCTCACAAAACGCCTATAGAAACCAGCGAGGCCAAGGAAACTCCTCACTTGTGTGACCGCTTTGGGCTGCGCCAACTCTCAATAGCTTCAATCTTGGCTTTATCAACTTCAATTCCTGTGGAGTAACAACATAGCCAAGAAAAGATACTCGGTCGGTGCAAAAGGTGCACTTCCCAAGGTTACCAAACAAACGTGCATCATGTAGAGCATTAAAACAACACGTAAATGTTCCAAATGTTCTTCCAAAGATTTGCTATAAATCAAGATATCATCAAAATAGACTACCACAAATCGTCCAATGAAAGCACGTAAAACTTCGTTCATTAATCTCATGAAAGTACTAGGTGCATTAGTTAACCCAAAAGGCATGACTAACCACTCATATAATCCAAACTTAGTTTTAAATGCTGTTTTCCATTCATCTCCCAATTTCATACGAATTTGATGGTATCCACTACGCAAATCAACTTTGGAGAATATTGTAGAGCCACTCAATTCATCAAGCATATCATCTAGCCTAGGAATAGGGTGACGATAACGAATAGTAATATTATTGATGCCTCTACAATCAACACACATACGTGACGTACCATCCTTTTTCGCACTAGAATAATAGGAACAGCACAAGGACTAAGGGATTCACGATATAACCTTTGTCGAGCAGCCCTGTATTTGACGATAATCTCCTTCGCCTCCTCCGGATTGGTACAAGATGGTGCACGGTTGGGTAATGATGCACCGAATTAAATCAATTTGATGCTCAATCCTCGAATAGGTGGTAATCCGGTGGCACGCCTTGTGGAAAGACGTCGTAACTCCCGCAAAATGTTAGTGACAGCAGGGGCATAGAGGAAGGCACGCCCCTCGAATGAAAATAATGCCTCTTTGCACACAAAAGCATAGCAAATAGATTTGCTAAAATCTAGCTCATCAATATCAGATTTGGTGGCAAGTAAACATGCACTTTTCAATTTAATTTCGAAGCAACAGAGATGGTTTATTATTAGGCTTCATGTGTTGCTCAAATTCTTTTGCCACAATCTGATTTTCACTCTTATTTTTCTCCTGTTTTGCTTTATTAGCTCTATTAATATCATCTTTCAAAATGGACTCAGGAGTCATAGGAAGCAAAGTAATATTTTTATCCTTATGAACAAGAGTATACCGATTGTTTCTAACATGGTGTACAGAATTTTTATCAAATTGCCATGGTCTACCAAGTAACAAGGAACATGCTTGCATAGGTACCACATCACAATCAACATAATCGGGATATGTAGAGATACTAAAATGCACACGAACAGACGTGTTACCTTCACCTTGCCGCTGTTGTTGAACCATTGGATGTAGTAAGGATGTGGATGTGGTCTTGTGGTGAGAGATAGCTCCACCATCTCCATGCTAGCCAAGTTGTTGCAGCTCCTCCATCTATGATGACGCTAATAGAACGCTCCTTCACAACTCCTTTGTATGGAACAAATTATGCCTCTGATTTTGCTCAGCTTGTGTAACCTGCACACTCAAAACACGTTGAGCAACTAAACATTCATACTGTCAAGATCTTCAAAGAGCCATGTATTGTGTCTCATGATCGTAATCATCTCCACCGTGTTCCTCATGTGTAATAAGAGCCAAAGTCTCCTCATCATAGTCACTAGCGGACTCATACCCACCATCCTCGGTAGCAATCATCACACGCTGAGATTTGCATTCTCTCAAAAATGTCTTCTTCCCTTACAACGACGACAAATAATATCACTTGTGTGCCCTGCTGACGCCATGGAAGAAGAAGAGCTCTGCAGGCCAGCGGTGTGCTCTTGGCGATAGTGGTGGTTGTGCCCGCTTCTTGTATCACGTTGGAGGTGGCACCAAGGAGGTGATGGTGCAAAGGAAGTAGATGATGCACGGGTGTCCATGATGAAGGTCGACTGCAGAAAAGTTAGTGCGCGCCAATGCCTGCCGATCCTGCACTTCACGCTCAGCTTTACAAGCAAGATGGAATAAACGAGTGATATTATTATAATCCTTATAGTCTAGAATGGTCTGAATCTCTCTATTTAATCCACCCAGAAAACGTGCAAGCATAGCTTCATTCTCCTCAACAATACCACATCTAATCAAGCCAGTTTGTAATTCCTGATAATATTCTTCTACAGAGTGTTTTCCTTGTCTTAAGCGCTGCAATTTTTGAAGTAATTCACGTTGATAATATGGTGGAACCCAACGAGTACGCATAGCAGTTTTCAAAGCAGCCCAAGTAGCTGGAACAGGATATAATCTACAATGTTCGACCACCAAACACATGCAAAGCTAGTGAAAGCACAAACAGCAGCAGGAACACGCCTCTCCTCGTGATATTGTAAACATGTAAATCGTTGTTCAGTTTCTAACTCCCAAGTAAGATATATATCAGAACATATCTACCCTCAAATGGTGGAATATTCAATTTCAGTTTAGGGAGATGGTCATGATCTCGCACTGAGGGGAGCCCAAATATTGCCATTATTTGCATGTGGACGACCTGGTGGTTGTGGTGCTGGTGGTTGCACGTAGTTCGATGTTGATCAACCTCATCCTCATAATCGCCCACATACTCATCATCCTCCTCGGTACCACCAGCAGCAGCAGTAGCAGGAGCCAAAGAAGCACCAACAGCAGAGTAGCAGCGCACAAGAATTTTGTCCTGGCTCAATAGGAACACGCTGAGCTCGCCCATACCGATTCGGAAGGGGCGTAGTTGTTGTCGCTGCAGAGGTGCGATAGGTGCAGCCGGCGGTGGTTGTGGAAAACGCGCGAGCAATTCATCAAACTTGCTATCAAGCTTTGTTTCAAACGCCTTCTCAATGCCATCTATCTTCTCCATGGCCTCGTCAAATCTGTTTAGCACGCCTTGCACCTGTCCAATCATCATTTGCTGAAACTTATCATGTAGCTGTTTGTTCGTCAGTTCTCCCAATCAGTCTCGTCGGCTTGATCCTGCCATGGTTAGCAGCAATAGAAACACACAAGAATATGATCCTCAGACTACTAGGAAGTGGTGGTGGTGGTGTGGTGGACAACACAAATCCGTCAAGCAAATCTCAAGTTCTTACCAGTTCTTACCCAAAGAAGAAAGCGTGATCGCAACCGTTGTAGTCAAAACCTTCAAAGCTTGGCTATAGCGATTACTGGGAGAATCAAACGCACGACGAGATGTATGTGGAGCTGGGAAGGCTTATAATATGGTAGCAAAAAGGTCAAGAATAATCAATTCAGAGATGCAAAGTTGAATAAACGCTCAACGACGGTCTTGTGGTTGGTCCTAGGCTAGACCGTGCTAGAGACGCGAGCCTAGAACACTAACAAAATCACGGCGCTGCACGTAAACAAGGGAGGAGCACACTCTGAAATTTTTTTTTCGCTTTTTTTCGCTGCTTTTTTTTTTTTTTTTTGCTTTTTTTTTTTTTTTGAAAATCACTATAATGGCGAGTGTCTCAAAACTCTTCCCAGTGTCAAACTGATAGGATGGGCACGAAATTTTTTCGACCAATTTTTTTTTTTTTCGATCAAGGACCCAAAAGCTGAAAACGGGTCAAAAAACTTTCTATAACGGCGACTGTCTCAATACGCTTAGAAACACCTAAAAATAGGATAGCCAGAAAATTTTTTATCCCGTGCGTTTTTTTTTTTTGAAACCAACCTCTTCTACGGACGGCAAAAGATTGCTGAATCAAACCTACTCGCACAAGGAAACACGAATCGGAAATTAGATGGATCCCGAAAACAAATCTAATATGCAAGGAACTCGGATTGGTGGTGGATATATGGTGGTGGTATATGGCAACGGTAGTGGTATATGGCAGCGGTGGTGGTATATGGATACGGATTCGAAGCGGTGGCGGATAAGCGGTGGTGGTAGATGGCAGGGCGATGATAACGCAAGCGGCGGCGGCGTGACAACTTATGACCAGAACTCGAAACTCTAAAAGACTAGACTCTAAGACCAGCAACTAGACACGACGATGCAACCGCAAATTCAACAACGCAAATACAGAAAAGATTATGCAAAGGCTCAGATTGGTTCGGATATGATGACCTAACCCTAATTTGATAGCAAGTTTGATGAATTGCTCGCGCGTTTTCCACAACCACCGCCGGCTGCACCTATCGCACCTCTGCAACGACAACAACTACGCCCCCTTCCGAATCAGTATGGACGAGCTCAGCGTGTTCCTATTGAGCCGTGACAAAATTCTGGTGCCATTGCCATCTGCTGTTGGTGCTTCTTTGGCTCCTGCTATCGCTGCTGGTGGTACCGAGGAGGATGATGAGTATGTGGACGATTATGAGGATGAGGTTGATCAACATCGAACTACGTGCAACCACCAGCACCACAACCACCGGGTCGCCCACATGCAAATAATGGCAATATTAGGGCTCCCCTCAGTGCGAGATCATGACCATCTCCCTAAACTGAAATTGAATATTCCACCATTTGAGGGTAGATATGTTCTGATATATATCTTACTTGGGAGTTAGAAACTGAACAACGATTTACATGTTTACAATATCCCGAGGAGAGACGTGTTCCTGCTGCTGTTTGTGCTTTCACTAGCTTTGCATGTGTTTGGTGGTCTGAACATTGTAGATTATATCCTGTTCCAGCTACTTGGGCTGCTTTGAAAACTGCTATGCGTGCTCGTTGGGTTCCACCATATTATCAACGTGAATTACTTCAAAAATTGCAGCGCTTAAGACAAGGAAAAAACTCAGTAGAAGAATATTATCGGGAATTACAAACTGGCTTGATTAGATGTGGTATTGTTGAGGAGAATGAAGCTATGCTTGCACGCTTTCTCGGGTGGATTAAATAGAGATTCAGACCATTCTAGACTATAAGGATTATAATAATATCACTCGTTTATTCCATCTTGCTTGTAAAGCTGAACGTGAAGTGCAGGATCGGCAGGCATTGGCGCCGCACTAACTTTTCTCGCAGTCGACCTTCATCATGGACACCACGTGCATCATCTACTTCCACCGCACCATCACCTCCTTCAGTGCCACCTCCAACCGTGATACAAGAAAGCAGGCACAACCACCACTATCTGCCAAGAGCACACCTGCTGGGCCTGCACAGAGCTCTTCTTCTTCCATGGCGTCAACAGGGCACACAAGTGATATTATTTGTCGTCGTTGTAAGGGAAGAGGACATTTTGTGAGAGAATGCAAATCTCAGCGTGTGATGATTGCTACTGAGGATGGTGGGTATGAGTCCGCTAGTGACTATGATGAGGAGACTTTGGCTCTTATTACACATGAGGAACACCGTGGAGATGATTCTGATCATGAGACACAATACATGGCTGTTGAAGATGCTGACAGGTATGAATGTTTAGTTGCTCAACGTGTTTTGAGTGTGCAGGTTACACAAGCTGAGCAAAATCAGAGGCATAATTTGTTCCATACAAAGGGAGTTGTGAAAGAACGTTCTATTCGCGTCATCATAGATGGAGGGAGCTGCAACAACTTGGCTAGCATGGAGATGGTGGAGAAGCTGTCTCTCACCACAAGACCACATCCACATCCTTATTACATCCAATGGTTCAACAACAGCGGCAAGGTGAAGGTAACACGTACTGTTCGTGTGAATTTTAGTATCTCTACATATGCTGATTATGTTGATTGTGATGTGGTACCTATGCAAGCATGTTCCTTGTTACTTGGTAGACCATGGCAATTTGATAAAAATTCATACACCATGGTAGAAACAATTTGTATACTCTTGTTCATAAGGATAAAAATATTACTTTGCTTCCTATGACTCCTGAGTCCATTTTGAAAGATGATATTAATAGAGCTAATAAAGCAAAACAGGAGAAAAATAAGAGTGAAAATCAGATTGTGGCAAAAGAATTTGAGCAACACATGAAGCCTAATAATAAACCATCTACTGTTGCTTCTGAAATTAAATTGAAAAGTGCATGTTTACTTGCCACCAAATCTGATATTGATGAGCTAGATTTTAGCAAATCTATTTGCTATGCTTTTGTGTGCAAAGAGGCATTATTTTCATTCGAGGACGTGCCTTCCTCTTTGCCCCTGCTGTCACTAACATTTTGCAGAGTTCGCCGACGTCTTTCCACAAGACGTGCCACCGGATTACCACCTATTCGAGGGATTGAGCATCAAATTGACTTAATTCCGGTGCATCATTACCCAACCGTGCACCATACCGTACCAATCCAGAGGAGACGAAGGAGATTATGCGTCAAGTACAGGAGCTGCTCGACAAAGGTTATATACGCGAATCCCTTAGTCCTTGTGCTGTTCCTATTATTCTAGTGCCGAAAAAGGATGGTACGTCACGTATGTGTGTTGATTGTAGAGGCATCAATAATATTACTATTCGTTATCGTCACCCTATTCCTAGGCTAGATGATATGCTTGATGAATTGAGTGGCTCTACAATATTCTCCAAAGTTGATCTGCATAGTGGATACCATCAAATTCGTATGAAATTGGGAGATGAACGGAAAACAGCATTTAAAACTAAGTTTGGATTATATGAGTGGTTAGTCATGCCTTTTGGGTTAACTAATGCACCTAGTACTTTCATGAGATTAATGAACGAAGTTTTACGTGCTTTCATTGGACGATTTGTGGTAGTCTATTTTGATGATATACTGATTTATAGCAAATCTTTGGAAGAACATTTGGAACATTTACGTGCTGTTTTTAATGCTCTACGTGATGCACGTTTGTTTGGTAACCTTGGGAAGTGCACCTTTTGCACCGACCGAGTATCTTTTCTTGGCTATGTTGTTACTCCACAGGGAATTGAAGTTGATAAAGCCAAGATTGAAGCTATTGAGAGTTGGCCGCAGCCCAAAACGGTCACACAAGTGAGGAGTTTTGATGTAGGGTGGAACCCTAATTCGTCGATCTTTCACGTTTGGAGGGGATCCTACGGAGAACACGATGAACACGGGGAAGAACGGAGAGAAATCACACGGGGAAACACTCAAGAACAAGTCCAAATCACACATCCACTAGACAATCAAACACACAAGATCACAAGGTACATGAACAACAAAAGGAAAGATACAAGGTAAGGTTCATCTCCAAGAGGAGGTCTTGATGATATCCTAGATGGATCTTCCCAAAGGGGTCTTGATGATATCCCGCAGGATCTTCTCACATGGAGGTCTTGAACTCCATGGGAGTGGTAGTCTCTCTCTCAAGAGTAGAGGTAGGAGCAAAGCTCACCTAAGAATGAGCTATCATATTTGCTAACCCTAGAAAGGAGGTGGAGGTGGTCTATTTATAGTCTAAGCCACGAAGGGGTAAGTGGGAGAGGATACAAGGCCAAGGCCCTGCTGGCTGCACTGACAGCAGGCGGTAGTACGGACTCATGGGCGGTAGTACCGCTTGAGCGGTAGTACCGCTTGCTTTGGGCGGTAGTACCGCTCGAGCGGTAGTACCGCTTGCTTTGGGCGGTAGTACCGCCCTTTCTGGACTGGGTCGGTCCTTCTTCTTCCGTCTTCGCTTCCAGGCTTCCCTCGCGGATGGTGTAGTTGTTCCTTGGCGCTTGCACTCCTCCTCGACATCCGTGAAGCTCCGACAATATCTATGCATGCACACGGGAGAAGTGTCAAGTAGTATACCATCCTCGAAGGGGTCAAGTGAGCACGTGTAAAGGAGAAGATTCACCTTTATGTATGAGAAGTAGAGGTCGCACGTGTCACTTGCCAAACGGACTCTTGACATGGTGATGTCCATAGGATGCTCCGCATCATCCCCTCCCCCTTGGGAAAGATCCGACCGCGGATCGAAATCCAAATCACCATGGGAAAGAGATGATGTAAATGTGTAGAAGTGGACGATCACCAAGCATTAAATCATCTTGTTGTTCCAAAAGGGCACTCTCAATGTCGCACCGTCTTGTAATTCCTTCAAAAGTAGCAAAGATAACAAGCACTTGGAAAAACAAATGTGGTTGTCGTAAAAGCAAAACCAAGCATTCAAGAGGTGATTCACCCAACAAGTGTTGTCATCAAGCATAGCATATGGTTTGACAAAGAAGTGTGTCATGGCATTTGAGCATATAAATTGAGCACAATCAAGTATATCATGGGAACAAGCTAGCAAATGGGAGGTCAAGATGCAAATATATGTGATAAGAGGACAAGCATCTACCTCAAGGTCATAGCAAGCATGCATAATGTGCTCAATGAATGGTCTATGGTAGGCATAAGAGTCATTCACAACACCAAAGATAGTGAAATGTCTAAACACATGGGGAAAGTGCAAGACAATCCAAGCATAATGTGCATAGGGTGTAGTGAAGATATCGTAGCACTCAACACAATGGAAAGAGCAATTGTTCAACATGTGTGAGGCAATCAAGTCAAGCATGTGATAAGCAAAGGGACATGGCATATGTGAAGAACTAGATGCAACACACAAGGCATATATGTCATGGGGCATAGCAATGGAGCAAGCAACACATGAAGTATGATCCATAATATGCATGTTCATGGTTTGTGTGTTTTCGAGATAGAATGATATCACCTCGAAAGCATGTCCTTGTGCGTCCTTCACAATGCCGAAGTGGTAGGAAATGTGGTGTAGAAGCGAGTCATGGTCGAATGTATGAGGCTCGCTCTCAAGAGCTCGAATGGTCAACTCACGTGAAGTGGAAGTCGATACGAAATCCAAGTATCCTACACATGCACACAACAAAATAAAGAGCGTATGCGCATGGTAGATAAACACATCATCCATCATGATGGTTCTCTTCTCTTGCACATAACCATTAGAAGGACAAGTGCATGAATAATATGATGCAACAATGGCGATATTCAAGGCACTAGGTATATGGTGCAAAGAGGTAAGACAAGCATGCTTCACAAGGAATATGTCAAAATCTCCAAACATGTGTGAGAATGCTATGGGGCCAATCTCATGAGCAAGACTATAAGCATTGTTGCACTCAATACATGGCAAATCTAGCATGAGAGAGGCAACACATGGAGATATATGACACAGAGCAATATGAATCATGTGTAAAGCATATAGATGGTTGTCATCAACCGCATGAGATGAGCAAGTATGACACAAGAGACAACGCATGTGAGAGGCATGAGCATATATGTCATCAACCCAAGAAAGCAAGTAGTGGAACATGGGTGATGCAACATAACAAGCAATCATAGCAATCAAGTCAAATATGCTAGTAGTGCGAAGATGCGACATACTAGAATGAATCATGGCAAACATGTCCTTGGTGCAAATAGTGGGCATGAATAATTCACATGTCATAGCACAATCATGAAAGCAAGATATGAGGACAATAGCATGGGGCACATGATAAACATGGCAATAGCAACAAGGCTCTCCACCAAGCATGCAAATACACATAGAAGTAGCATAATGATGAAACATGGGTAGATGCAAGCAAGGGTCACAATTGCATGGCAAAGGCATAGAAGCAAGCATAGCATGCAAAGTGAACACGGTAAAATGAGCATAATGTGAGAAGTGGTAAATGGCCCATAGCCGTGTGAGAGCCAAGTAGAGGAGTTGCGCGTAGTCCTTGCGCCAAGGGGCGTTAGTAAGGATAGTCCATTGGATCCCAAATCGTCATTGCTCTCAAGAGCTCGCTTTTGTCAACTCGTGGGATTGCGAGGTTGACAAGTATTCATGGGTACCTACACAAAGAGACACAATCCAAAGAAATTGTGCGGCGTGGTAAATGTACACATCATCCATCATGATGTGTATGTGCACGTGTGAGTTAGCACAAGATAAGCATCGCTCAAAGAAATTTGATGCATGGTATATGAACATGTCATCCATCATGAAAGAATAGTTGTTATGTATGACACGATGGGGACACAAATTGAGCAAACAAGTATATGGCACATCAAAAGCATGTTTATTCATGAGGAGCATATGGTGCACACACGTATTGGGATCATGCAATGGATGGGATGGATCAAAATCTCCTACAATGTATGAGGAAACTATGGGGGTCTCCTCATGAGCAATATCGGAAACATCACATGGAGAAAATGGACAACATCCAAAACAATGCATATCCGAAGCTAGGTGGTCATGGCATGGCATATGACATAAATGATGTAAAGGGAGCATATCAATATCATCACAAGAAAAACAAATGCCAATAACCATGGGCTTGTCATCTATGCTGCAAATTGGGTTTATTTTAATGGCATATGCATAGTCACTACAATGAGATTGCAAATATGACATACGGGAGATCTCATGCATAGCATATGACAAGTCAAGCGGATCATCAAACATGATGTGACCTAAAGAATTGTCACAAGAAATCCTATGTAACATGGCATCACAACTAATAGACTCCACAATAGAATCATCATACTCATCATAAATGGGCAAATCATCGCATGGGGAAATCATACTAGCATGAAGCATGGCAATAGGTGGATCAACATCATGCAAGCAATCAATGTCAAGAATGTCCACTAGTGGGACTAGAGCATCACCGTCACCTTTGTTACCTTTGTCATTCCACTCAAGTGGTGTAGGTGAGGTGGGAAAGACCAAATGGTGGTCATCTTCATCTTGATGGAACCATGTGGGGGGTTCATCATAATCCACAATGGCCATCGTCTTGTCGAAAGGGAGGACGAAGTTGTCGAGGATCGGCGCGTCATCATAAATGGGACCTAGCACCAAACGAGAAGACACAATAGAGGTAGAGGTCAAGTTGTTAGAAATGCAAATGGCCTCACGAGACCTATCAACTATCTCACTCTCTCTATGTGGTGGTTCACTCAGTCCCTCAAAATAGGTGCACTCAAACTCACGTATGGTGGAGTCACTCATCTCACTCAAGTGGTGGGGGTTGTGGCTCTCCTCACATGGGAATTGTGGCAACTCATCATATATGGGGCTAGTGGTGAAGTCACTCTCACTCTCAATATGGTGGCACAAGTCACTCAAGTCATCATACGTCGCCGTGGTCGAAGGAAAGATCCCATGCTCAACCATCTCGTCTGTAAATCGCCGTGGATGAAGGCGAAGATGGCACATCATCACTCTCCTCCATGACCGAAGGGAAAATCCCATGTTCGATCATCTTGTCACCGTCGCCGTAGATGAAGGCCGAAGATGGCACATCATCACTCTCGCCTCCAAAGATGGAAGCATCATCCTTGCTCGCCACCTTGTCGCTCGCCTCCAAAGCTTGGTCCTTGAAAGTCTCCGTAGTCGTACTCGTCGCCGCACCGTCTTGAAAAAGAGTCAAAGTAGACTCGGCACCATCAATGCCACAAAGAGGGATGGCGGTGAAGTCGAACTTGGGAGCATCGTCTTGGAGCTTGTCGGGCTTGGACATCTTGGTGGTACTAGCCTCATGCTTGTCGTAGAGCTTGGTCGCCGCGAAGTTTGCTTGGGGTGGGGAAGCCTTGGCCTTCATGAGTTCTTGTTCCGCCTTGAGAGCACCAATGTAGTAGTCGTCGATGGACTTGTAGTTCTTGAGGACGATGGTCTTGGAGATGTCGTTGTGCAATCCCATCATGAAGTGAAACTTCATCCAAATGGGGTCGTCCACGCCGGCTCGTTGCAAGGCAATCATCATCTCCTTGAAGTACTTGTCGATGGACTTGGATCCTTGGGTGGTGTTCTCCAATTGGCGTCGAAGTTGTTCCATGTAGGTTGGAGGCACAAATTCTCGCCGTAAAGCTCTCTTCGTCTTGGGCCAACTCATGTCGTAGTACTCCGAAGGTGTGTGAAGCCACCATGCCAATGCGTAGTCGTGGAAGTTTCTTGTGGCGCACTTCACTTGATCTTCGGGAGGAACTTGATGTAGCTTGAGGTAGTCGTCCATCAAACGCTCCCACTCGAGGTACTCCTCGGGTTCTTGAGTCCCATAGAAAGGAATCTTGTGGTCGGTGTCGAGGTCGTAGTAGCTCGTGGAAGTCGCGGACTTGAGCTTGGGTAGCTTCTCTTGAGTGTAGTCTTGAGGTTCTTGTTGGCGAAGATGCCATATGTCCGTGGCGAAGATGCCTTGAAGTCGCTTGGCGAAGATGCCAAGGGAGATGGTGAAGTCATTGGCGGTTGTTGATGTAGAGCTCTTGACCTTCACGTTCTTGGTGGTGTTGGTGTCGATGCCGATGCGATCTTGCGGAGATGGTAGCTCGGAAGGATGTGCTCTTGGCGTCTTCTCAAGATGAGGAAGATTGCTTGTAGGACTTGATGAGGGCCTTGATCTCCTCCATGCGCTTGTCCATCTTGGCGTCGTAGTTGTTGTTCATGGCATCGAACTCGTCGTTGTTGTTGTAGACCGAAGATGAAATGCCTTGCCTATCCATCACAAGACTCGAGTAGAGGTGAGTAGGAAATGAGATAAACAATACCAAGTTACCTTTTCCCAAAGTTGAGGATGTATCTCGTTTCACTCAATGTGAGATGAAAGAATAGTGGAATTGGTACGGACTTGTTCACTCACACCTACAAGTAAAGGCTTATGGTAGAGCTCGGTGAGGATAGTGGCACAAAATATGATGCAAAATGTTAGCAAGAGTCAATAATGTTGAAAAAGATTCACAAATTCGCAAGCGAAACAAGTAGACCAATAGCAATGAAAGGTACACGGAAACACACACACGGATAGATAAATGGGGTCGTGCAACCAAGGAATGAGCTCAAAATGTGGAATCCACCAAAACGCTCGTGTTGCACAACTCAAGAGAGACGCTAGCATGATTGCTCAATAGGCGGATACGACACTTGTGCACAACCTATAATATGCAAAATGGATATTCTTCTATCCCAAGTATGCTATGTATGTATGGTTCCCGATGTTTCTCTCAAGCATGATATCATATGATGTAGATTTGACAATCTTATGTGCAATGGGGTATGATGCTATGGCACTTGCTCACGAGCTCTTTGCTCTCTTTTTGCTTAAAAGCTTTTTTTTTTTTTTTCTATGGCCACTTTTGTACAATGCACAAACCAAGATAGCAATTGTGTATATGCGGGAACAAACTTGAGGCACAATGGATGATATGATACCAAGATGATATGGTATGTATGCAATGGAAGGTATGTACCACTAATGTGCACAAGTAACGTTGCCGGCAATACTCAAATGGCTAGTCTCGATAGGTAAGTGACGCAAAATGGGCTAGGGGTTAACAATGCAATTTGCAAGGGATATACAAAGGTGTCGTCGAGGTTACCGTCGCTGCGATGATGAGTGGCGGTGTTCTTGGTGTAGATACCAAGATGATGGAGACTCGTCCCTAAGTAGCCGAAACACCTTAGGAAACGGAAAAACCGCAAACTCAAAATCTCAAATGACAAATGGTGGTAGCGGAAAGCGGTGGTGGTGTTGCACTAGGCAATGTGGAAGTGGGATGATGGGCTATACACGGTGTAAGATTTGTAAGCACACGGTCCCTAAGTAGCCGAAACACCTTAGGAGACACAAGCCACACTCAAACAAGCTCAAACAACTATTGGGTTAAGTTGGGTTGTCGGAAGTGTATGGTGGGCAAGGTTATGTGGAAGTGGTGGCGGTGGTGGTGGTTGATGAAGAAGCAACGGTCCCTAAGTAGCCTAAACACCTTAGGAGACTCAAATCGCAACTCAAACAACCACTAATGCTATAAGGAACAAAATGGGTTAGGTTGCGGAAGTCGGTGGTGGTTATCACGGATGTTGTGGTGGAAGCCCTAGGCAAAGATGCCAAAATTCATCAAATGTGATGGTGTCAAATGAGGTTGGTAGTATTTTTGTGGGAAGGGGGATGTCAATAGCTTCAAAACGAGCTAAAGAACGTCAAAATCGGAGTTCGGATGAATTAGTTATGGGCAAAACGGTGAAACTCGGAAAGCTGAAATTGGCCAGGGCGGTACTACCGCTGGGAAGGGCGGTAGTACCGCTCGTGTCGGGTTTTTTCGACTATTTCGGCTGGAACGGGGCCTGGCGGTAGTACCGCTCGCGGGGCGGTAGTACCGCTTGAGTTTCTCAGCGGTAGTACCGCTCTCTAGGGCGGTAGTACCGCTCGTGACGGGATTTTTCGCAGATCGAATCGGGGCGCGATTTTGGGGCGGAAATGGATGATTTCGGGGGCCAAATTTGATGGATTTCGTGGATGGAAAGAGGGGAAACTTGGGGGAATGCTAGATCCACTTGAAACTAAGCAAATCCATGGATCAAAATCAACAAAACATCATCAAACCAACAAATCACAAAAAATTTTGGGGGCTATTTTTGGTGGGGATTTTCGGATTTAGGCAAGAACACACAAAATCAAGCTAGAAAAAGAGGGGTAGGGGCTCCAAAAACGTGATCAACGTGGCTCATGATACCATATGATGTAGGGTGGAACCCTAATTCGTCGATCTTTCACGTTTGGAGGGGATCCTACGGAGAACACGATGAACACGGGGAAGAACGGAGAGAAATCACACGGGGAAACACTCAAGAACAAGTCCAAATCACACATCCACTAGACAATCAAACACACAAGATCACAAGGTACATGAACAACAAAAGGAAAGATACAAGGTAAGGTTCATCTCCAAGAGGAGGTCTTGATGATATCCTAGATGGATCTTCCCAAAAGGGGTCTTGATGATATCCCGCAGGATCTTCTCACATGGAGGTCTTGAACTCCATGGGAGTGGTAGTCTCTCTCTCAAGAGTAGAGGTAGGAGCAAAGCTCACCTAAGAATGAGCTATCATATTTGCTAACCCTAGAAAGGAGGTGGAGGTGGTCTATTTATAGTCTAAGCCACGAAGGGGTAAGTGGGAGAGGATACAAGGCCAAAGGCCCGCGGCTGCCGGACAGGCAGGGCGGTAGTACCGGACTCATGGGCGGTAGTACCGCTTGAGCGGTAGTACCGCTTGCTTTGGGCGGTAGTACCGCTCGAGCGGTAGTACCGCTTGCTTTGGGCGGTAGTACCGCCCTTTCTGGACTGGGTCGGTCCTTCTTCTTCCGTCTTCGCTTCCAGGCTTCCCTCGCGGATGGTGTAGTTGTTCCTTGGCGCTTGCACTCCTCCTCGACATCCGTGAAGCTCCGACAATATCTATGCATGCACACGAGAGAAGTGTCAAGTAGTATACCATCCTCGAAGGGGTCAAGTGAGCACGTGTAAAGGAGAAGATTCACCTTTATGTATGAGAAGTAGAGGTCGCACGTGTCACTTGCCAAACGGACTCTTGACATGGTGATGTCCATAGGATGCTCCGCATCAAGTTTCCTTGGCCTCGCTGGTTTCTATAGGCGTTTTGTGAGAGATTTCAGCACCATTGCTGCACCTCTCAACGAGCTTACAAAGAAGGATGTTCCTTTTGTTTGGGGTACCGCACAGGAAGAAGCCTTCACGGTATTGAAAGCTAAGTTGACACATGCACCTTTACTCCAACTTCCTGATTTTAATAAGACTTTTGAGCTTGAATGTGATGCTAGTGGAATTGGATTAGGAGGTGTGTTATTACAAGATGGCAAACCTGTTGCATACTTTTCTGAAAAATTGAGTGGGCCTAGTCTGAATTACTCTACTTATGATAAAGAATTATATGCTCTTGTTCGGACTTTAGAAACATGGCAACATTATTTATGGCCCAAAGAATTTGTTATACATTCTGATCATGAATCTTTGAAACATATTAAAAGTCAAGCTAAACTGAATCGTAGACATGCTAAATGGGTTGAATTCATTGAGACTTTCCCTTATGTCATTAAACACAAGAAGGGTAAAGAAAATGTTATTGCTGATGCATTGTCTCGTCGCTATACTATGCTTTCACAACTTGACTTCAAAATATTTGGTTTGGAGACCATCAAAGATCAATATGTGCATGATGCTGATTTTAAAGATGTATTGCAGAATTGTAAAGAAGGACAAACATGGAACAAGTTTGTCGTTAATGATGGATTTGTGTTCCGTGCTAACAAGCTATGCATTCCAGCTAGCTCCGTTCGTCTTTTGTTGTTGCAGGAGGCGCATGGAGGAGGACTAATGGGACACTTTGGCGTGAAGAAGGCGGAGGGCGTGCTTGCTACACATTTCTTTTGGCCAAAGATGAGACGGGATGTTGAGCGTTTTATTGCTCGCTGCACTACATGTCAAAAAACTAAGTCACGACTCAATCCTCATGGTTTATATATGCCTTTGCCTGTACCTAGTGTTCCTTGGGAGGATATATCTATGGACTTTGTTTTAGGTTTACCTAGAACAAAGAAGGGGAGGGATAGCATATTTGTTGTCGTGGATAGATTCTCGAAAATGGCACACTTTATACCATGTCATAAAAGCGATGATGCTGTCAATGTTGCTGATTTGTTCTTTCGTGAAATTATTCGCTTGCATGGTGTGCCAAATACTATTGTTTCAGATCGTGATACTAAATTTCTTAGCCACTTTTGGAGATGTTTATGGGCTAAGTTGGGGACTAAACTGCTTTTTAGTACTACTTGTCACCCCCAAACTGATGGACAAACTGAAGTAGTCAATAGAACATTGTCTACTATGCTTAGGGCTGTTCTAAAGAAAAATAAGAAAATGTGGGAGGAATTGATGAGGACATGAGTACCTTGTATATGACCAAAAATATTGCATACATGCATATTTGTCAGGTGATTTCTAGTGCAAACTATTCAATAATCTATTTATGTTATCCAGAACAAAAATACTTCACACACTTTTGTGTTTTGTCTAATTGCAGGTGTATGGGACATTTGTACAATCCACATATGAAGATAAGGAAGAAAGAGATGTTTATTTGCTGTTCAAAAAGTCCTCTCACGTCACTTTTGGCCCAAGAGAAGATAGAGTCCAAGTCTCTCACGTCCTGGATTCAGATTCGGACTGCACAGACATACCTGACTCAAAACGCCAACAACTATTTCATACGAACTCCGAATTGGGTGATTCGTTTTTTGTTGGAAAGAAGATTTCATGCTCCTTCCAGCACAATTGGAATCACCTTAAAATCCGTCCGGAGCGTTGAGTTGTGGACAAAACAATCTGACGCTGCACCAGAATCCGAGTCAAACTACAAGTCCAAAGGTGTTACGTCACCTCCACTTGGGCCCATTGGCCTTGTACGACCTAGGGTTAGTTTTAGGCTGCCTTGGGACGTCCTCCCACCTCCCTGGCCGCCACCCCTTGCTCCTATATAAGTAGATCCATCTAGTAGCTTTTCGCTTGGGATTTGTTTAGTTAAAAGTTAGCCATTGCAACTTCGTGTACTTCGTTTGTGTCCAACGACCAGACCAAGACCGCTTACGGATCCCCACCTTTATCAATACTTCATATATACTCGCAATATTTAGATTGCTTTTATCATATTCTTGCTTGTTCTTCGATTGCTTGCAGGAATAGACCTTCGTGGTCAGGTTGATTGTGCTCCGGCGTGGTCAATAACCTCTCGGAGTTGGTTTAGCGATTGCTAAGGCACAACGTTGTGCACGTTTGTAGTCGGATCGTCAAAGTCATCTTCACCAAATCGATAGTTATCATCTCATCGAAAGATCGGGACACCCCGCCTCTATCAAGTGGTATCAGTTTTCAGGTTGCTCGGTGAGATTTTACAGTTTTCATAGTTTAGATCGCATCTGTCATTCATACCTATAGTCCATGAAAAAGCCACAAAAAAGTTAGATCTGTTCATCCTTTATCCAAGCCAGTCCGAGCCTTTGCAATTTTCTATTCGTTGCTTGCATAGTTGAATTATCGGTTGCATCGTCGTGTCGGTTGCTGGTCTTAGTCTCTAGTTCCTTTAGAGTTTGAGTTCTGTTCACATTAGTCACGCCGCCGCTGCATCATTATGCCTTCCGTTGTCCACCATCCCATCTATTAATTTCCACCACGTGCTGGCGCTGTTCATTGTCATAATCATAGTTGAGGTCATTCACATCTTCGCCAGATCCAATCTGCATCTTATCTAGTTTGTCTTGGAAAGAGGAGAGAAAAAAGAGAAAAAAGAGAAAAAAGGAAAGAAAAAAAGAAAAGAGAGAGAAAAAAAAAAAAAAGTGTGAGGAAAAAAGAGAGAAGAAAAAAATCGGATCTATCTAGAATCAATCTCGTACCTGAATTCGGATTGGAATCTGTTTTGCGCACTGTTCAGTAAAACAGGTGTATCTTCCTCATACGAAGTCCGTTTTGACTCCGTGAGTACTCAAATTAAAGCTAGCGACGAGCCGCATCTAAATAGTTGCAGAAGCTAGTTCAATATTTGACACCTCAAAATCGGCTTCTAAATAGGTCTTTTTGCCCTCTGAAGTTCGTGAACACAGCTTGTTCCAATTTTTCAGGCCAGTTTTAGAATTCTTTGACTCCTCATATCAACTCGGAATTGAGTGATTCTTTTTGCATTGGAAAGCTTGAGTTAGTAGCATTCTTTGAAAGAATTTATTAGAAAATTGGCTCAAACTTTTCAAGAGGAAAGTTGGAGAGAGAGTTGTTGTATGTCCTGCTTGGTAGTTGTTTTCATCATTATCTTCACTACCGTTGTGATCTTCACTTATATCTTGCTGTCAAGAGCTACTTAGTAACCTTCATTGATGCTAGTTGTGCTACGCTGTGACCTCATTAGTGTTCTAGGCTCGCGTCTCTAGTCCGGTCTAGCCTAGGACCAGCACAGTACCGTCGTTGAGCGTTTATTCAACATTGCATCTCTGAATTGATTATTGCTAATCTTTTGCTACCATATATAGCCAACCCAGCTCCACATATTTCTACACCGTGTATATGTACGTTCCCCTGGCAATCGCTTTACATAATCTTCGGAGTTATTTGACATCGCTGGTTGCCTGTCACCACCTGCCGCATGGTAAGAACTTGTAAGATATTGATATTTGCTTTACTGTGAGCACTTTACAACCACATCCTAGTAGTTCATAGGAACATTATTCTGGAATTTTGTTTCTTGTTTCTACTAATCATGACAGGTTCCGGAGATAGAAGTTCTTGGACGACGGACACATCTTCACCATCACGAGAGTTGGGACAACACACACAACCACATGGTCAGGTTATCTCTTTACCGTCATTTGAGGGTAGATTTAATCCTGCTATTTATCTAGCTTGGGAGTTTGAAGTAGAACAAGTTTTTAGTAACCATGATTGTTCGAACTTGGCGGTACGAGCTGCCACTAGAGCATTTACTGGTTTTGCTTCAGTTTGGTGGAGTGTGCATTGTAAGAAAAATATTGATAACCAACCCACAACTTGGAAAGATTTGAAATATGTAATGAGACAACATTTTTTCCCTCCTTACTATCGCCGTGAATTGCTTCACAAATTTGAACAATTTAAACAAGGCAACAACACTGTCCATGCTTACTACAAAGAGTTCAAATCTTATATGCATCATTGTGACATAGAAGAATCTAAGGATGATACAATGAATAGATTTTTTGGTGGTTTGAACCATGATATTCAGGCAAGATTTCAGTATATTCCTCGTTGCATTACTGGTATGTATGTTCGTGCTTGTACCTTTGAGAGACAGATTCTGAGGAGGATGCATTGGGTGACTACAATAACTACTATTCTAGTTCATGCTCACCACCGCCGGTTGGTTCCTCCACCGTTGCACCTACTAGAGCAGCCCCACCTCGGATTGTGGCGCGACATCATCTCAAGAGTATGGTGCGTTGTCTCGTCTGTACCTACATCAGCTACGCCTTTGCGACAAGGTAACATAAAAGGTATTGATGATATAACTTCACATGAGAATGATGCATCCCTAGTTAACTTGAATACATCATGTGTTGAGCTACCCACTACTTTGATCACACCACCTATTTTAGAGGATTATGTTGATAATTTGACTTTGCCATGTGATCAAACAACTGAAATACCAACAATTTTGAGAGCACCAATTGAATTAACTGTTGATGCAAAAGAATCAATGTTTAATCGTTTTGATATGACCTCTAATCTTGGTGATGATTCTGTGTCGAATGACTCATTGCATGTTTGCTTATCTAAGCATGTTGTAGCATGTAAATTTGATTCAAATAAGGTTTATTCACCAATGTTGGGATGGTTTAATGATGAACATTGTCAATCTTTTGAAATAAATAAGAGCTTCACTTATATGTGCAAACTGAGTGCAATATTTTCATGCCTTCTAGCTCTTGTGCTAATTTGTTGGCTTTAGATTTTATGAACTATGCAAGTTACTCATCTATTCATGTGTCATATATGCAAAAATCAAGGAAGTAAAATGGATGGCGTATACATATACAACATGTACACCTTGTCTCTTTTGTTAGCCACATTTCAGATTAAGCAACGCCGAGGACGGCTTTATTTTCAAAAAGGGAGGATGATGAGGACATGAGTACCTTGTATATGACCAAAATATTGCATACATGCATATTTGTCGGTGATTTCTAGTGCAAACTATTCAATAATCTATTTATGTTATCCGAACAAAAATACTTCACACACTTTTGTGTTTTGTCTAATTGCAGGTGTATGGGACATTTGTACAATCCACATATGAAGATAAGGAAGAAAGAGATGTTTATTTGCTGTTCAAAAAGTCCTCTCACGTCACTTTTGGCCCAAGAGAAGATAGAGTCCAAGTCTCTCACGTTCGGATTCAGATTCGGACTGCATGACATACCGACTCAAAACGCCAACAACTATTTCATACGAACTCGAATTGGGTGATTCTTTTTTTGTTGGAAAGAAGATTTCTCTTTCCAGCACAATTGGAATCACCTTAAAATCCGTCCGGAGCGTTGAGTTGTGGATAAAACAATCTGACGCTGCACCAGAATCCGAGTCAAACTACAAGTCCAAAGGTGTTACGTCACCTCCACTTGGGCCCATTGGCCTTGTACGACCTAGGGTTAGTTTTAGGCTGCCTTGGGACGTCCTCCCACCTCCCTGGCCGCCACCCTTGCTCCTATATAAGTAGATCCATCTAGTAGCTTTTAAGCTTGGGATTTGTTTAGTTAAAGTTAGCCATTGCAACTTCGTACTTCGTTTGTGTCCAACGACTGACCAAGACCGCTACGGATCCCCACCTTTATCAATACTTCATATATACTCGCTGATGTAGGGTGGAACCCTAATTCGTTGATCTTTCACGTTTGGAGGGATCCTACGGAGGAATACGAAGAACAGCGGAAGCACAAGGGAAAACACGGGAAAACGAGAGAATCACTCAACCAACAAGGAATCGATCACACAAGTGCTAGATCATCATACACATAAGAGATTCACGAGATCCAAAGTCAACAAAGGTAAGGATACAAAGGAACCGTTCTTCTCCAAGAGGAGGCCTTGATGTTCTTCCCTAGAAGGGTCTTGAATCCGCTTGGGGATCTTCTCCGAAGAGGTCGTGAACTCCGAGGAGAAGTAACCAAGTGGATGAGCAAAGGCTCACACAAACATGAGCTAATCCAATGCTAACCCTAGCTAGGAGGAGGTGGGGAGTTTATATGGCATATGTCCACGAAGGGGTAAGTGAGGAGGGATACATGGGCCTCTGGCCCGACTCTGCGTGCAAGCAGGCGGTAGTACCGGCCAAAGGCGGTAGTACCGCTCAAGCGATAGTGCCGCTTGGGCAGAGCGGTAATACCGGCCCGGATCGTGCGAACACTAGTACTTGCCGGTTGAGCGGTAGTGGCGGCGGCGGTGGGGGCGGTAGTACCGCTGGTCAGTGATAGTACCGCTTCGGGCGCGTAGTACCGCTCGTCCTGGTCTTCTTCCGTCGTCGCTTCGAGCTTCCCTCGTGGATGGTGTAGTTGTTCCTTGGCGCTTGCACTCCTCCTCGTCGTCCTTAGTGTTCCGACAATACCTATGCATGCACACGAGTGGAGTGTCAAGTAGTATACCATCCTCGAAGGGTCAAGTGAGCACGTGTAAAGGAGATGATTCACCTTTGTGTATGTGAAGTACATGTCGCACGTGTCACTTGCGAGCGGACTCTTGACATGGTGATGTCCATAGGATGCTCCGCATCATCTCCCTCCCTTGGGAAGGATCCGACCTCGGATCGTGATCCTCATCACCATGGAAACGGTTGTCATAGACGGACTTGTAGTTGGAAGAAGTTGAAGACATGGCGCAATCCAAGTAGTCAAGGTGTCGCGGAGTGATAGACATGCAAAAAGAGCAAACACAAGCAACACTCGAAATACAATGGTTAGCGCACACAAAATGTCCATCATGTAAGAATGAGTCCGTGCGGTAAGATTGGTCGTGACAAAGCGCATGAAGCATATCAAGATGATCTAGAATGAGATGCAAAGCATTCATGGGAGGAAATGCAATCATTGTGTAAACAAATGTGTTGTAGATATGATCTATGCAACCACGGTGCAAAATGATGTCATAGTGAGATGTTTTATCAATAGCATGAATATGGCAGTGGATGCTCAATATGTATATGTTATCATGCAATTGATGATGGACAATATGATCATGATGTATGAATATGCCTTCAAGGTAGATCACAACAAATTTGCTAAGGAAATGCATAAGCTCATATATCATGGATGACATGGGAATACAAGATGCAACAAGGCAATCACAATGTGAGTCAATCCATGCATAGGGTGCAAACTTGTGGTGAGTATGATCGTCCATCGAGCATGACATGTGTGAGCACAATCAACAAATATGAAGGTGTTGGTGTACCAAAGCTCGATGTCGAGGCATGAGTGGAGTGTCGAAGGTGCATCCAATAAGTGCAAGCGCCTCAATGTGAAGGTCCATGTAGCCAATCTCCAATGTCGCTCCTCCTTTCACGAGATGTATCATGTAGACAACAAGAAGGAAACAACAATGAAAGAGTGACCCATCCAATATGCATATTTGAGGATTGCTCAAAAGAAGGAGTTCACCTTTATGAGAATGTCAAAATGTTGGTGCCGCACATCATGTATGCCTTCACATAACCAATATGTCGCATAACGGCATCACCTTGTGAAACCTCCAAAATGAAAGAACATGACAAACACTCGGAAAAACAAATGAGGTTAGCGGAAATGCAAAACCTATCATTCGAGTGGTAAGATACCCAACAAGTGTATGCATCATGCTCATCATAAGAAAGTACAAGGGAGCGTGTCATAGTATGGAGGCATATGATGCAAGAACAACCATGTGCAATAGGCTCAATCAAACAAGCATGCATCACAAGTAAAGTGTCCAAATCTCCAAGATCAATAAGCATAGTAAGTTGGCACTCAACACAAGGTGATATGAGAGATGCAACTAATGGAGACAAGAGACAATGATCATGACAAATCAAGTGAGAGGCATCAACATCTATGTCATCAACCCAAGAAAGCAAGTAATAGTGGAACATGGGTGATGCATCATAGCAAGCAATCATAGCTATCAAGTCAAACAAGCTAGTAGTGCAAAGATGCAACGTACTAGAAGGAATCATGGCAAGCATGTCATTGGTGCAAATAGTGTGCATGAATAATTCACAAGACATGGCACAAGCATGAAAGCAAGATGTGAGAAAAATAGCATGAATATCTCGGTGAGAAGCCATATGTAAATAGCAATAAGGCATAATGACTCTCCCAACACAACAGGCATCAATAGTATGGGGCACATGATAAACATGGCAAGAGCAAGAAGGATCTCCACCAAGCATGCAAATACACATAGGAGTATTATAATTGTGAATCATGGGTAAATGCAAGCAAGGGTCACAATTGCATGGCAAAGGCATAGAAGCAAGCATAGTATGCAAAGTGAACACGGTAATATGAGCATAATGTGAGAAGTGGTAAATTGCCCATAGCCGTGTGAGAGCCAAGTAGAGGAGTTGCGCGTAGTCCTTGCGCGAAGGGAATGGTGGTAAGGATAGTCCACGGGATCCCAAGTCATCTTTGCTCTCAAGAGCTCGCTTTGTCAACTCTTGGGATTGAGAGGTTGACGAGTATACGTGAGTACCTACACAAGACAAAGATAAAGGAAAAATTGTGTGTGCGTGGTAGATGTACACGTCATCCATCATGATGCGCACGTGCATGTGTTTGTTAGCACAAAATAACCAATGCTCAAATAAATGAGATGTGATATAGGAACATGTCATCCATCATGATAGGTTTGTTATTATTTATGGCATAATGGAGACTCAAAGGATGTAATGCATCATGAGAAATATCTAGAGCATTGTTATTCATGGAATGCATAAGGTGCATACTATCATGGGAATCATGCAAAGTATGAAATGCATCAAGATCTCCTAATATGTATGAGGAAACTATGGGGGTCTCCTCATGAGCATGAGTAGCAACATCACATGGAGAATATTGACAACATCCAAAACAATGCATATTGAAACAATGTGATCATGGCATGGCATAGTGGATGAATTAAGTAAATCATGTAAAGGAAGCATGGCAATATCATCACAAGAGAAGCAAAAGCCAATGACCATCATCTCGTCATCTATGCCATAGGTGCAAATGGGATTTATTTTAATGGGGCATGCATAGTTACTATGTTGAGATTGAAATGATGCAATATGGGAGATCTCACTCATAGCATATGATAAGTTCAATGGATTGTCAAACATGACGTGACCAATAGAATTTTCACAAGATATCCTATGTAGCACAGCATCACAACTAGGCAACTCAACATGCTCATCATCATATTCATCATAAATAGGTAAGTCAAGGCATGAAGAAGTTTCACTAGCATGAAGCATGGCAATAGGTTTGTCAACATCATGGGAGCAATCGATGTCAAGATAGTCCACTAGTGGGACAAGAGAAGCACCATCACCTATGTTACCTTTGGAGCGTCGCTCATGTGTTGTAGGTGAGGTGTTGAAGATCGTCTCGTTGTCATCTTCATCTTGATGGAACCATGTAGGGGGTGCATCATCGTCCATCATGGCCATCGTCGTCTCCATAGGAGGTATGGACTCATCAATGGTAGGCGTGTCGTCATGTAGGAGACCTAACACCAAAGGAGAAAACACACTAGGAGTAGAGGTTAAGTCGTTAGAAATCATAGTGGCCTCACGTGCCGTGTCAACTACCTCACTCTCTAAGTGTTGTGGCTCACTCACTCCCTCAAGGATGCTCTCACTCATATGTTTGTTGGAGTCACTCAAATGGCGCTCAACCTCACATAGGATGTGTGGCATGCTCTCATGTGTGGGGCTAGTGGTGGTCACACTCATCCTCTCATAGGAGATGCTCTCAATGTCACGTATGGTGGAGTCACTCATGTCACTCATGGGGTGGTGGCTCTCCTCACATGGCACTTGGGGCATCTCGACATATGTGGGTGTCGGAGGGATGTAGGTGCAAATGTCTCCATGCTCAACTTCTATCGCCATGGTCGAAGGGGATGGCCCTTGCTCGACCTTCTCGTCGTCGTCTTGTTGTTGGAGGCCCATATGATGTGGCACCTCATAGCTCGTCTCCATGACCGAAGGGAGTTTCCCATGCTCGGCCATCTTCCTTGGGGGCTTCGAAGATGGAAGTGTCACCCTCTCTCGTGGTAGTAGTCGCCTTGGACTTAATGAAGTCGATGTAGGCGTGCTCGTGGGAAGTAGGTGAAGATGCCGTACGTCCAAAGGCGAAGATGCCTTGAGAACACTTGGCGAAGATGCCGAATTGGTTGATGTAGCCGTAGCGCCGTCTTGGTGGTTGTCGTCTCGCGGTCTTCTTTTGTGCTCTTGAAGCTTGGACTTGGCGTGTTGGGACTTGTGCATTTGCGCTTGTGGAGCATCTTCATGATGATGATGTTGTTGTCGTGCTTGAGCTCGTGGCGTTAAATCGTCGTCGTGCACATGTTGCTTGGAGGTGACTTGCCCTTCATGACGATGTGGATCACGAATGTGATGGTGGTCGCCATGTAGATGTTGACTTGGACGACTTGCGCTTGCATCTTGTTTGCGCTCCGAAGACTTGTGGCTTGACCGTCGTCGTCTTGAGGATGATGAAGGGGAAGAAGACTTGATCAAGGCTCTAATCTCCTCCATCCTTGCATCTTGCTCCTCTTTATGTGCGGCAAGCTTCTTGTCGATGTAGTCCCTTTTCCTTGCTTGAGTGACGAATGTCGATGGAGATGTTCTCGATGCGCTCTCGCAATCTTGATTGTGCGCCTTGTATTTGTCGTTGTAGATCGAAGATAGACGCTTTGGAGATGTAGTTGTTCACGCCGTCGTTGTTGTCGTAGACCGGAGAGGGAATGCCTTGCCTATCCATCACAAGACTCGAGCAAATATGAGTGGGAGAAAGAGAAGAACGTATACCAATGTACCTTTGACCAAAGTTGAAGATGAATCAAGTTCACTCAAATGTGGACAATGAAATAGCACTATTGGTACCAATCCTTGTCGGTTCTCACACCTACACAAGTAAAGCTTATAGTGGAGCTCGGTGAGGATAGTGGCACAAAAATTTAATGCAAAATGTTAGCAAGAGTCAATAATGTTGAAAGAGATTCACAAATTTGCAAGCGAAACAAGTAGACCAATAGCTAAGAATGGCACACGGAAACACACACACGGATAGATAAATGGGGTCGTGCAACCAAGGAATGAGCACAAAATGTGGAATCCACGGAAAACGCTCGTGTTGCACAACTCAAGAGAGACGCTAGCACGATTGCTCAATAGGCGGATACGACACTTGTGCACAACCTATAATATGCAAAATGGATATTCTTCTATCCCAAGTATGCTATGTATGTATGGTTCCCGGTGTTTCTCTCAAGCATGAGATCATATGATGTAGATTTTGGTATGGCTCTTATGTTCAATGGGGTATGATGCTATGGCACTTGCTCACAAGCTCTTTGCTCTCTTTTTGCTTAAAAGCTTTTTCTCTTTTTTTTCTTCTCTATCGCCACTTTTGTACAATGCACAAACCAAGATAGCAATTGTGTATATGCGGGAACAAACTTGAGGCACAATGGATGATATGATACCAGGTATGGACCACTAATGTGCACAAGTAACGTTGCCGGCAATACTCAAATGGCTAGTCTCGATAGGTAAGTGACGCAAAATGGGCTAGGGGTTAACAATGCAATTTGCAAGGGGATATACAAAGGTGTCGTCGAGGTTACCGTCCTTTGCGATGATGAGTGGCGGTGTTCTTGGTGTAGAGACCAAGATGATGGAGACTCGTTCCTAAGTAGCCGAAACACCTTAGGAAACGGAAAAACCGCAAACTCAAAATCTCACACGTCAAATGTCAAAATGGTGGTAGCGGAAAGCGGTGGTGGTTTGCACTAGGCAATGCGGAAGTGGGATGATGGGCTATACACGGTGTAAGAGTTGGAAACACACGGTCCCTAAGTAGCCGAAACACCTTAGGAGACACAAGCCACAACTCGAAAAAGCTCAAACAACAATTGGGTTAAGTTGGGTTGTCGGAAGTGTATGGTGGGCAAGGTTATGTGGAAGTGGTGGCGGTGGTGGTGGTTGATGAAGAAGCAACCGTCCCTAAGTAGCCTAAACACCTTAGGAGACTCAAGTCACTACTCAAACAACCTCAAATGCTATGGGGAACAAAATGGGTTAGGTTGCGGAAGTCGGTGGTGGTAATGCGGATGATATGGTGGGGGGCCTAGGCAAACTTGCCAAATTTCAGAAAATATGATGGAGTCAAATGATGTTGGTGGTATTTTTGTGGGAAGGGGGATGTCAATAGCTTCAAAACAAGCTAAAGAACGTCAAAATCGGAGTTCGCATGAATTAGTTATGGCCGAAACGGTGAAACTCGGAAAGCTGAAACTGGCCAGGGCGGTAGTACCGCTCGGGAGGGCGGTAGTACCGCTCGTGTCGGGATTTTTCGATTGTTTCGGGCGGAACAGGGCCTGGCGGTAGTACCGTTCATGGGGCGGTAGTACCGCTTGAGGTTCTCAGCGGTAGTACCGCTCTATAGGGCGGTAGTACCGCTCGTGTCGGGATTTTTCGCAGATCGAATCGGGGCGCGATTTTGGGGCGGAAATGGATGATTTCGGGGGCAAAATTTGATGGATTTCGTGGATGGAAAGAGGGGAAACTTGGGGGAATGCTAGATCCACTTGAAACCAAGCAAATCCATGGATCAAAATCAACAAAACATCATCAAACCAACAAATCACAAAAAAATTTGGGGCTATTTTTGGTGGGGATTTTCGGATTTAGGCAAGAACACACAAAATCAAGCTAGAAAAAGAGGGGTAGGGGCTCCAAAAACGTGATCAACGTGGCTCATGATACCATTTGATGTAGGGTGGAACCCTAATTCGTTGATCTTTCACGTTTGGAGGGGATCCTACGGAGGGAATACGAAGAACACGCGGAAGCACAAGGGAAAACACGGGGAAAACGAGAGAGAATCACTCAACCAACAAGGGAATCGATCACACAAGTGCTAGATCATCATACACATAAGAGATTCACGAGATCCAAAGTCAACAAAGGTAAGGATACAAAGGAACCGTTCTTCTCCAAGAGGAGGCCTTGATGTTCTTCCCTAGAAGGGTCTTGAATCCGCTTGGGGGATCTTCTCCGAAGAGGTCGTGAACTCCGAGGAGAAGTAACCAAGTGGATGAGCAAAGGCTCTCACACAAACATGAGCTAATCCAGTGCTAACCCTAGCTAGGAGGAGGTGGGGGAGTTTATATGGCATATGTCCACGAAGGGGTAAGTGAGGAGGGGATACATGGGCCTCTGGCCCGACTCTGCGTGCAAGCAGGGCGGTAGTACCGGCCAAAGGGCGGTAGTACCGCTCAAGCGGTAGTGCCGCTTGGGCAGAGCGGTAGTACCGGGCCCGGATCGTGCGAACACTAGTACTTGCCGGGTTGAGCGGTAGTGGCGAGCGGCGGTGGGGGCGGTAGTACCGCTGGTCAGTGATAGTACCGCTTCGGGCGCGTAGTACCGCTCGTCCCGGTCTTCTTCCGTCGTCGCTTCGTGCTTCCTCGTGGATGGTGTAGTTGTTCCTTGGCGCTTGCACTCCTCCTCGTCGTCCTTAGTGTTCCGACAATACCTATGCATGCACACGAGTGGAGTGTCAAGTAGTATACCATCCTCGAAGGGGTCAAGTGAGCACGTGTAAAGGAGATGATTCACCTTTGTGTATGTGAAGTACATGTCGCACGTGTCACTTGCCGAACGGACTCTTGACATGGTGATGTCCATAGGATGCTCCGCATCACTCGCAATATTCAGATTGCTTTTATCATATTCTTGCTTGTTCTTCGATTGCTTGCAGGAATAGACCTTCGTGGTCAGGTTGATTGTGCTCCGGCGTGGTCAATAACCTCTCGGAGTTAGTTTAGCGATTGCTAAGGCACAACGTCGTGCACGTTTGTAGTCGGATCGTCAAAGTCATCTTCACCAAATCGATAGTTATCATCTCATCGAAAGATCGGGACACCCCGCCTCTATCAGGAATGCTTGTCTCATATTGAATTTGTTTATAATCGTTCATTGCATTCTACTACTAAGATGTGCCCTTTTGAAGTTGTGTATGGTTTCCTACCTCGTGCACCTATTGATTTGTTGGCTCTTCCATCTTCGGAGAAGGTTAATTTTGATGCTAAAGAACGTGCTGAATTGATTTTAAAATGCATGAGTTAACTAAGGAAAACATTGAGCGTATGAATGCTAAATATAAACTTGCTGGAGATAAGGGTAGAAAACATGTTGTGTTTGCACCGGAGATCTTGTTTGGATACATTTGCGTAAGGATAGATTTCTGATTTGCGCAAATCAAAGCTAATGCCACGTGCTGCTGGTCCCTTTAAGGTGTTGGAGAAAGTAAATGATAATGCATATAAACTTGAGCTGCCTGCAGATTTTGGGGTTAGTCCCACTTTTAACATTGCAGATTTGAAGCCATATTTGGGTGAGGAAGATGAACTTCCGTCGAGGACGACTTCATTTCAAGAAGGGGAGGATGATGAGGACATTAATACCATTGTTACACCCACAGCCCTGCTGCTATACATACTGGACCAATTACTAGAGCTCACAAGACGCCAACTAAATTACCGGTACTTTCGTTTCTTGGTAATGATTCTAATGTTCATGAGAATATGATGCTGCCTAAATTGGATACAATTGTTTTGCTTACAAATGAAGGGCCTAGCTTGGAGAAGGATGAACATTGGAGCAAGAACAAGCATGGAGATGATGGCATGCACAAGGGGGACAAGAATGGAGTTACAAGTGATGATTTCAGGACTTTGAAGCCACCATAATGAGTGCATGAAGCCTTGGACGAAATATACAAGATGCCACTTCATAAATTTCGTCCAGAGGCTATTCTAGGTGCTGCATCACCTTATTATTGGGCCAGGCCCATGTAATTTCGAAATACATTAGTATAGGCTATTTTTAGAGTCCGTATGTGTGGGGAAACAAGAGATAGGGTTAGTTTCGGACCCCTCCACCAAGGGCCACGAAATTCTCCCCCTCTTCCTCCATATATACAACCCTTAGGGCACCGTTTAGACTTTGGGTTTTGTTTAGATCAAAAGTTCGCCATAGCTGCAACTTCGCGTACTTCGTTTGTGTTCAACGACCAGACAAAGGCGTCACAGAACCCCACCTTGATCAATAAAGCTTTCATCTTATATTCGCAATATCCAGATTGCAATCTCAGTTTCTTGCTTGTTCTTCGTTTGCTCGCAGGAAATAGACCCTCGTGGTCAGGTTGATCGTGCTCCGGCATGGTCAATAACCTCTCGGAGTTGGTTTAGCGATTGCTAAGGCGCGACGTCCTCGCACGTTCGTAGTTGGATCGTCAAAGTCGACTTCCACCAAAGCGAAATCCACCATCTCATCGAAAGACGGGACACCTTTGCCTCTATCACAACTACCTCCATCGATGATGACCTTGACGGATCTCCCATTGATGCCGGCCTTTGTGTGGAAGATGTGGCATCGTCGGTCTTCTTCTTGGTGATGTTGAAGTGTCAAGACTTTGGAGACAACAAGAGCGGGGCTTGTATCTTCATCACAAAAGACTTGATCATCTTCATCCTCGTTGATGCGCCGGTGCATGGCTACTTGCTCAATAGCGTCCATTTCATCTTCACTCATTGAGTCGTAGGTGCCATCGTCGTTGAGTATCATGGTACGCTTGTTGGTGCATTCATATGACTTGTGGCCTCGGCCGCCGCAAGTAAAACACTTGAAGGAGCTTGTCTTGACGGTCTCATCGGTTGGTGATAGAGGCAGAGGTGTCCCGTCTTTCGATGAGATGGTGGATTTCGCTTTGGTGGAAGTCGACTTTGACGATCCGACTACGAGCGTGCGAGGACGCCGCGCCTTAGCAATCGCTAAACCAACTCCGAGAGGTTATTGACCACGCCGGAGCACGATCAACCTGACCACGAGGGTCTATTTCCTGCGAGCAAACGAAGAACAAGCAAGAAACTGAGATTGCAATCTGGATATTGCGAATATAAGATGAAAGCTTTATTGATCAAGGTGGGGTTCTGTGACGCTTTGTCTGGTCGTTAAACACAACGGCACGCGGGTTGCAGCTATGGCGAACTTCTAAACAAAACCCAAGCAAAAAGCTACTAGATGGATCTACTTATATAGGAGCAAGGGGTGACGGCCAAGGAGGTGGGAGAACGTCCCAAGGCAGCCTAAAACTAACCCTAGGTCGTACAAGGCCAATGGGCCCAAGTGGAGGTGACGTAACACCTTTGGACTTGTAGTTTGACTCGGATTCTGGTGCAGCGTCAGATTGTTTCGTCCACAACTCAACGCTCCGGATGGCTTTTAAGGTGATTCCAATTGTGCTGGAAATAGCATGAAATCTACTTTCCAACAAAAAAAGAATCACCCAATTCGGAGTCCGTATGAAAAAGTTGTTGACGATTTGAGTTAGGTATGTCTGTGCAGTCCGAATCTGAATCCAGAACGTGAGAGACTTGGACTCTATCTTCTCTTGGCCCAAAAGTGACGTGGGAAGACTTTTGAACAGCACCTAAACTTCTCCTTTTCCTTATCTTCATATGTAGATTGTACAAATGTCCCACACACCTGCAATTAGACAAAACACAAAAGTATGTGAAGTATTTTTGTTCGGATAACATAAATATATTATTGAATAGTTTGCACTAGAAATCACCGACAAATATGCATGTATGCAATATTTTTGGTCTTATCCAAGGTATTCATGTCCTCATCATCCTCCCCTTCTTGAAAACAAAGCCGTCCTCGGCGTTGCTTAATCTGAAATGTGGATAACAAAAGAGACAAGGTGTACATGTTGTATATGTATACGTCATCCATTTTTACTTCCCTTGATTTTTGCATATATGACACATGAATAGATGAGTAACGTGCATAGTTCATAAAATCTAAAGCCAACAAATTAGCACAAGAACTGGAAGGCATGAAAATATTGCAACTCAGTTTGCACATATAAGTGAAGCTCTTATTTATTTCAAAAGATTGACAATGTTCATCATTAAACCATCCCAACATTGGTGAATAAACCTTATTTGAATCAAATTTACATGCTACAACATGCTTAGATAAGCAAACAAGCAATGAGTCATTCGACACAGAATCATCACCAAGATTAGAGGTCATATCAAAATGATTAAACATTGATTCTTTTGCATCAACAGTTAATTCAATGGGTGCACTCAAAATTGTTGGTATTTCAGTTGTTTGATCACATGACGCATTCATGACAGTGTCAAGATTCTCTAAAATAGGTGATGTGCTCAAATCACCAGGTAACTCAACACATGATGCATTCAAGTTAACTACGGATGCATCATTCTCATGTAAAGTTATATCATCAATACCTTTACTGTTACCTTGTCGCAAAGACGTAGCTGATGTAGGTACAGACGTAGACAATGCACCATGCTCTTGAGATGATGCTGCGCTCACAATCCGAGGTGGGGCTGCTCTAGTAGGTGCAACGGTGGAGGAACCAACCAGCGGTGGTGAGCATGAACTGGAATAGTAGTTGTTGTAATCACCCAATGCATCCTCCTGTAACTGTCTCTCAAAGGTACAAGCACGAACATACATACCAGTAATGCAACAAGGAATATACTGAAATCTTGCCTGAATATCATGGTTCAAACCACCAAAAAATCTATTCATTGTATCATCCTTAGATTCTTCTATGTCACAATGATGCATATAAGATTTGAACTCTTTGTAGTAAGCATGGACAGTGTTGTTGCCTTGTTTAAATTGTTCAAATTTGCGAAGCAATTCACGGCGATAGTAAGGAGGGAAAAAATGTTGTCTCATTACATATTTCAAATCTTTCCAAGTTGTGGGTTGGTTATCAATATTTTTCTTACAATGCACACTCCACCAAACTGAAGCAAAACCAGTAAATGCTCTAGTGGCAGCTCGTACTTGCTCAAGTTCAGAAAAGTCATGGTTACTAAAAACTTGTTCTACTTCAAACTCCCAAGCTAGATAAATAGCAGGATTAAATCTACCCTCAAATGACGGTAAAGAGATAACCTGACCATGTGGTTGTGTGTGTTGTCCCAACTCTCGTGATGGTGAAGATGTGTCCGTCGTCCAAGAACTTCTATCTCCGGAACCTGTCATGATTAGTAGAAACAAGAAACAAAATTCCAGAATAATGTTCCTATGAACTACTAGGATGTGGTTGTAACGTGCTCACAGAGAAAGCAAATATCAATATCTTACAAGTTCTTACCATGCGGCAGGTGGTGACAGGCAACCAGCGATGTCAAATAACTCAAGATTGTGTAAAGCGATTGCCAGGGGAACGTACATATACGGTGTAGAAATATGTGGAGCTGGTTTGGCTATATATGGTAGCAAAAGATTAGCAATAATCAATTCAGAGATGCAATGTTGAATAAGCGCTCAACGACGGTACTGTGCTGGTCCTAGGCTAGACCGGACTAGAGACGCGAGCCTAGAACACTAATGAGGTCACGGCGTAGCACAACTAGCATCAATGAAGGTTACTAAGTAGCTCTTGACAGCAAGATATAAGTGAAGATCACAACGGTAGTGAAGATAATGATGAAAAACAACTACCAAGCAGGACATACAACAACTCTCTCTCAACTTTCCTCTTGAAAAGTTTGAGCCAATTTTCTAATAAATTCTTTCAAAGAATGCTACTAACTCAAGCTTTCCAATGCAAAAAGAATCACTCAATTCCGAGTTGATATGAGGAGTCAAAGAATTCTAAAACTGGCCTGAAAAATTGGAACAAGCTGTGTTCACGAACTTCAGAGGGCAAAAAGACCTATTTAGAAGCCGATTTCGAGGTGTCAAATATTGAACTAGCTTCTGCAACTATTTAGATGCGGCTCGTCGCTAGCTTTAATTTGAGTACTCATGGAGTCAAAACGGACTTCGTATGAGGAAGATACACCTGTTTTACTGAACAGTGCGCAAAACAGATTCCAATCCGAATTCAGGTACGAGATTGATTCTAGATAGATCCGATTTTTTTTCTTCTCTCTTTTTTCCCTCACACTTTTTTTTCTTTTTTTTCTCTCTCTTTTTCTTTTTTTTCTTTCCTTTTTTTCTCTTTTTTTACTCTCTTTTTTTTCTCCCTCTTTCCAAGACAAACTAGATAAGATGCAGATTGGATCTGGCGAAGATGTGAATGACCTCACCTATGATTATGACAATGAACAACGCGTAGCACGTGGTGGAAATTAAAAGATGGGATGGTGGACAGCGGAAGGGATAATGATGCAGCGGCGGCGTGACTAATGTGAACAGAACTCGAAACTCTAAAGGAACTAGACACTAAGACCAGCAACTGACACGGTGATGAAACCGATAATTGAACTATGCAAGCAACGAATAGAAAATTGCAAAGGCTCAGACTGGCTTGGATAAAGGATGAACTGATCTAACTTTTTTGTGGCTTTTTCATGGACTATAGGTATGAATGACAGATGCGATCTAAACTATGAAAAACTGTAAAATCTCACCGAGCAACCTGAAAACTGATACCACTTGATAGAGGCAGAGGTGTCCCGTCTTTCGATGAGATGGTGGATTTCGCTTTGGTGGAAGTCGACTTTGACGATCCGACTACGAGCGTGCGAGGACGTCGCGCCTAAGCAATCGCTAAACCAACTCCGAGTGGTTATTGACCACGCCGGAGCACGATCAACCTGACCACGAGGGTCTATTTCCCGCGAGCAAACGAAGAACAAGCAAGAAACTGAGATTGCAATCTGGATATTGCGAATATAAGATGAAAGCTTTATTGATCAAGGTGGGGTTCTGTGGCGCTTTGTCTGGTCGTTGAACACAAACGAAATGCCGAAGTTGCAGCTATGGCGAATTTTGATCTAAACAAAACCCAAGCAAAAAGCTACTAGATGGATCTACTTATATAGGAGCAAGGGGTGACGGCCAAGGAGGTGGGAGAACGTCCCAAGGCAGCCTAAAACTAACCCTAGGTCGTACAAGGCCAATGGGCCCAAGTGGAGGTGACGTAACACCTTTGGACTTGTAGTTTGACTCGGATTCTGGTGCAGCGTCAGATTGTTTCGTCCACAACTCAACGCTCCGGACGGCTTTTAAGGTGATTCTAATTGTGCTGTAAAGAGCATGAAATCTACTTTCCATCAAAAAAAGAATCACCCAATTCGGAGTCCGTATGAAAAAGTTGTTGACGATTTGAGTTAGGTATGTCTGTGCAGTCCGAATCTGAATCCAGAACGTGAGAGACTTGGACTCTATCTTCTCTTGGCCCAAAAGTGACGTGGGAAGACTTTTTGAACAGCACCTAAACTTCTCCTTTTCCCTTATCTTCATATGTAGATTGTACAAATGTCCCACACACCTGCAATTAGACAAAACACAAAAGTATGTGAAGTATTTTTTGTTCTGGATAACATAAATATATTATTGAATAGTTTGCACTAGAAATCACCTGACAAATATGCATGTATGCAATATTTTTGGTCTTATCCAAGGTATTCATGTCCTCATCAGTTGGAGTAGATGATGAAGCACGCGGCTTGGAGTTGCCTGTAGTAGGAGGAGGACGACTTGAACTTGTAGAAGTTCTCTTGTAACTTGACTTGTCGTCGTTGCTTGAAAAAGGCTTGGTTGATGTCGAAGTTGGAGTAGTTGTTGAAGCTTCGTTGTTGGAGAGGCCGTATGTCTTGGATGAGTACTTGGCGTACTTGAAGTCATCTTGCACTTGTCGTTCCGCCTTTGTAGCTTGATGCACGAGCTCAATGAGGTTGGAGTAGGGTTGGAAGTCGGCAATCTTCTTGATGGGATGGTTGAGTCCATTCAAGAATCGTGCCATTGTTTGCTCATCATCTTCCTTGACATTGGCTCGAATCATGGCAATCTCCATTTCTTTGTAGTATTCTTCAACACTCTTTGTTCCTTGCTTGAGGAGTTGTAGCTTCTTGAATAGATCACGGTTGTAGTAGGTGGGCACAAAGCGTGCTCTCATGACATCCTTCATTTGAGCCCAAGTGGTGATTGGAGGTTCACCTCTTGCTTGTCGGCGCTCAAGGATTTGTTCCCACCATATGAGTACATAGTCTTGGAACTCAAGTGATGCCATAGCGATCTTCTTTTCTTCATCATAGTTGTGCAAGCGAAAGATTTTGTCGACCTTCAATGCCCATGAGAGGTACTCTTCAGGATCATTGGTTCCATTGAACTTGGGCATTGTGAACTTGAGCTTGCCATAGCGTTGTTCTTCATTGTGTTGAGGTCGATGTTGATGATGGCGTTCTTGGCGTGGAGGTAATCATCCTCATGTTGCTCTTGGCGAGGAGGAAGTCCATGATCAACTTGCTCTTGTTGACCTTGAGGTTGAGGATGAGCTTGAGGAGCTTGACGTTGCGCACGCGGATGGTAGTTCCTCTCTTGTATTTCTTCTCGAAGTGCTTCTTCTTGATTGCGCCTTTCGCGATTGCGGTTGGCGAGAGCTCGAGTTGATGCTTGAAGGGCGCGTTCCGCCTCAAGAGCTTGTGCTTCTCGTTGTTGTTGTTGAAGACGTTTAGTCTCGGCATCTTGTTTCTCTTGGTGTAGGCGCGCTCGTTCTTGTTCTTGTTGGTGGCGAAGACGTTGTCGTTCTTGTGCTTGAGCAAACGCCATTTGGCTCGATTGAGGACGAGGAACTTCTTCATCAACTTGCTTTTGGAGATTCTTGTCGTGTAGCGGGTTGCGAGATGCATGACGGTCTTGACGCGCGGCTCGACGAAGAATGTTCGATGACGGTGTACTTGTGTCGGAGAAGGAGTCGTCGGAGTGGCGACTTGAGTGGCTCCGTCTTGAGTGTGAAGAGGTAGAAGTACGCCGGTTCACCAACAAGGCGCGGATCTCGTCTATTCTTGCATCGTTCTCTTTCTTGTGCGCGTCGAGTTTGTTGTCGAAGTAATCACGTGTACGTTTCTCGGAGAGTCGCAAGTCGGTGGAGAGGTTGTCGATGCGTTCGCTCATTGCTTGTTGCTCTTGATGGAGAGCTCGTTCTTGCCAAAAGAGGTGGCTCTTGGTGACGTATGATGACATGTCGTCGTCTTGCTCGATGAAGAGTGGATTTGTAGAAGAACTTGGCCTGTCCATCATTTCAAGCAAATTGTGAGTGGTAGAAGGAGAAGAATGAATACCAATGTACCTTTGACCGAAGTTGAAGATGAATCAAGTTCACTCAAATGCGGACAATGAAATAGCACTATTGGTACCGATCCTTGTCGATTCTCACACCTACACAAGTAAAAGCTTTTGGTGGAGCTTGGTTAGGATGGTGGCACAAAATTGATTGCAATCGTTAGCTTGACTCAAAAATGTTGAAGAAGATTCGCAAATTCGCATATGCAACAAGTAGACCAAGCAAGTAGTGGTACACGGAAACACACACGCAAATAGATAAATGGGATTGTGCAAACCAAAAGTGAGCCAAAATGTGGAATCCACGAAAATGCTCTTGTTGCACAATACTAGAGAGACGCTAGCAAGATTGCACAATAGGCGGATACGGAGCTTGTGCACAACCTACTAGGCAAAAATGCAACGATCTCTATCCCACGTATGCTATATGTATGGTTTATCGGTGCAATGATCCAAGATGATCTTATATGACAATCTTAATGTTGTATGATGCTATGCTTGTTGCTTATAAGCTCTTTGCTTATCTTTCCTCTTTGCTTAAAAGCTTGAGTGGCTCTTTCTCTTTTGAGCTCTTTTTTTATGCAAACTTGACGAACTAAGATAGCAATTGTGTATGCGATGACAACTTTGTGACACACAAGTTGATTCCGAGATATGCACCTCAAAGGTATGTATGATATGGTGTATGCAACTAATGTGCACAAGTCACGTCGCCGGCAATACTCAATGGCTAGTCTCGGTGGGTAAGCAACGCAAAAGATGGTATATGATGGCTATCAATGCAATTGCAAGGTATGACAAAGATGTCGTCGATGTTACCGTCCGTAGCGAAGATGAGTAGCCGACCAAAGTGAGCGTTTGTTGTCGATGTCACACCGCGCCTAGATAGCCGAAACACAAAAGGACACGGAAATCTCACTCAAATTATCGAACTCAACTTCGAATGTAAGTACAGAGGTTGCGTCTTTGGGTTTTGCAAATGGAAGTGGTGGTGGATGGGGTGGGGAGGGTGTATGTATGTGTGGGTGGTAGTGGAGGAGGAGAACTGCAGAATTGCAGTGTCGGCAGAGGAAGCCGGATGATCCGGGCCAGGAGCCGGATGATCCGGGCGAGTCCGGATGATCCGGGACTTGGTCCGGATGATCCGGGCAGGTCAACCACGCACGGGAACTGCTCGGGAAGAACACGAAAAAGGGGTGGAATTTGATGATTTCGGGGATTTTGGGTGGATTTCGAGGGGGAAAAGGTGGGGAAACACAAGATCCACGAGTTACACACCGAATCCACGGATCAAAAACAACAAAACATCATCAAAACTAACAAATCACAAAAATTTTGGGGGTATTTTTGTGGGGATTTTCGGGTTTTTAGGACGAAAACAACAAAATCAAGCTAGAAAAAGGGGGGTAGGGGCTCCAAAAACGTGATCAACGTGGCTCATGATACCATATGATGTAGGGTGGAACCCTAATTAAATCGATCTTTCACGTTTGGAGGATCCTACGGAGGGAACACGAAGAACGCGCGGAAGAACGAGAGGAAATCACGGGGAAGAACGAGAGAAACACTCAACCGACAAGAGATCAATCACACAAGGTCTAGATCATCGAAGCACGAGTGATACATGGTCCAAAATCAACAAAGAAAAGATACTGATGAGGACATCAATACCATTGTTACACCCACAGCCCCTACTGCTATACATACTGGACCAATTACTAGAGCTCGCGCACGCCAACTAAATTACCAGGTACTTTCGTTTCTTGGTAATGATTCTAATGTTCATGAGAATATGATGCTGCCTAAATTGGATACATTTGTTTTGCTTACAAATGAAGGGCCTAGCTTGGAGAAGGATGAACATTGGAGCAAGAACAAGCATGGAGATGATGGCATGCGCAACGGGAACAAGAACGGAGTTACAATTGATGATTTCAGGACTTTGAAGCCACCATAATGAGTGCATGAAGCCTTGGACGAAATATACAAGATGCCACTTCATAAATTTCGTCCAAAGGCTATTCTAGGTGCTGCGTCGCCTTATTATTGGGCCAGGCCCATGTAATTTCGAAATACATTAGTATAGGCTATTTTTAAAGTCCGTATGTGTGGGGAAACAAGAGATAGGGTTAGTTTCGGACCCCTCCACCAAGGGCCACGAAATTCTCCCCCTCTTCCTCCATATATACAGCCCTTAGGGCACCGTTTAGACTTTGGGTTTTGTTTAGATCAAAAGTTCGCCATAGCTGCAACTTCGCGTGCCGTTTGTGTTCAACGACCGCACAAAGGCGCCACAGAACCCCACCTTAATCAATAAAGCTTTCATCTTATATTCGCAATATCCAGATTGCAATCTCAGTTTCTTGCTTGTTCTTCGTTTGCTCGCAGGAAATAGACCCTCGTGGTCAGGTTGATCGTGCTCCGGCGTGGTCAATAACCTCTCGGAGTTGGTTTAGCGATTGCTAAGGTGCGACGTCCTCGCACGTTCGTAGTCGGATCGTCAAAGTCGACTTCCACCAAGGCAAAATCCACCATCTCATCGAAAGACGGGACAGCTTTGCCTCTATCAAGTGGTATCAGATTTCCAGGTTGCTCGGTGAGATTTTACAGTTTTCATAGTTTAGAGCGAGTCTGTTCTTCATACCTATAGTCCACGAAAAAGCCAAAAAAAAATTAGGGTTAGGTCATCATATCCGAACCAATCTGAGCCTTTGCATAATCTTTTCTGTATTTGCGTTGTTGAATTTGCGGTTGCATCGTCGTGTCTAGTTGCTGGTCTTAGAGTCTAGTCTTTTAGAGTTTCGAGTTCTGGTCATAAGTTGTCACGCCGCCGCACCGTTATCATCGCCCTGCCATCTACCACCACCGCTTATCCGCCACCGCTTCGAATCCGTATCCATATACCACCACCGCTGCCATATACCACCACCGTTGCCATATACCACCACCATATATCCACCACCAATCCGAGTTCCTTGCATATTAGATTTGTTTTCGGGATCCATCTAATTTCCGATTCGTGTTTCCTTGTCTGAGTAGGTTTCGGATTCCAGCAATCTTTTGCCGTCCGTAGAAGAGGTTGGTTTCCAAAAAAAAAAAAATTGGGCCCACTGATGCGGAGCATCCTATGGACATCACCATGTCAAGAGTCCGTTCGGCAAGTGACACGTGCGACATGTACTTCACATACACAAAGGTGAATCATCTCCTTTACACGTGCTCACTTGACCCCTTCGAGGATGGTATACTACTTGACATTCCACTCGTGTGCATGCATAGGTATTGTCGGAACACTAAGGACGACGAGGAGGAGTGCAAGCGCCAAGGAACAACTACACCATCCGCGAGGGAAGCCTGGAAGCGACGACGGAAGAAGACCCAGGACGAGCGGTACTACCGCCCCCCGTAAGCGGTACTACCGCTGACCAGCGGTACTACCGCCCCCACTGCCGCTCGCCACTACCGCTCAACCTGGCAAGTACTAGTGTTCGCACGATCCGGGCCCGGTACTACCGCTCAGCCCAAGCGGCACTACCGCTTGAGCGGTACTACCGCCCTTTGGCCGGTACTACCGCCCTGCTTGCACGCAGAGTCGGGCCAGAGGCCCATGTATCCCCTCCTCACTTACCCCTTCGTGGACATATGCTATATAAACTCCCCCACCTCCTCCTAGCTAGGGTTAGCACTGGATTAGCTCATGTTTGTGTGAGAGCCTTTGCTCATCCACTTGGTTACTTCTCCTCGGAGTTCACGACCTCTTCGGAGAAGATCCCCCAAGCGGATTCAAGACCCCTTCTAGGGAAGAACATCAAGGCCTCCTCTTGGAGAAGAACGGTTCCTTTGTATCCTTACCTTTGTTGACTTTGGATCTTGTGAATCTCTTATGTGTATGATGATCTAGCACTTGTGTGATCGATTCCCTTGTTGGTTGAGTGATTCTCTCGCTTTTTCCCGTGTTTTCCTTGTGCTTCCGCGTGTTCTTCGTATTCCTCCGTGAGATCCCTCCAAACGTGAAAGATCGGCGAATTAGGGTTCCACCTACATCATATGGTATCATGAGCCACGTTGATCACGTTTTTGGAGACCCTACCCCGTGTTTTCTAGCTTAATTTTGTTGATTTCGTCCTAAATCCGAAAATCCCCACCAAAAATAGCCCCAAAATTTTTTGTGATTTGTTGGTTTGATGATGTTTTGTTGATTTTGATCCATGGATTTGCTTGGTTTCAAGTGGATCTAGCATTCCCCCAAGTTTCCCCCCTTTCCATCCACAAAATCCATCGAATTTTGACCCCGAAATCACCCATTTCCGCCCCAAAATCGCGAAACCATTCGAGCAATCGAGAAAATCCCGACACGAGCGGTACTACCGCCCTACAGAGCGGTACTACCGCTGAGAAACTCAAGCGGTACTACCGCCCGCGAGCGGTACTACCGCCAGGTCCCGTTCAACCGAAATAGTCGAAAAAACCCGACACGAGCGGTACTACCGCCCTTCCCAGCAGTAGTACCGCCTTGGCCAATTCAGCTTTCCGAGTTTCACCGTTTTGCCCATAACTAATTCATCCGAACTCCGATTTTGACGTTCTTTAGCTCGTTTTGAAGCTATTGACATCCCCCTTCCCACAAAAATACTACCAACCTCATTTAACACCATCACATTTGATGAATTTTGGCATCTTTGCCTAGGGCTTCCACCACAACATCCGCATAACCACCACCGACTTCCGCAACCTAACCCATTTTGTTCCTTATAGCATTAGTGGTTGTTTGAGTTGCGATTTGAGTCTCCTAAGGTGTTTAGGCTACTTAGGGACGGTTGCTTCTTCATCAACCACCACCACCACCACTTCCACATAACCTTGCCCACCATACACTTCCGACAACCCAACTTAACCCAATAGTTGTTTGAGCTTATTTGAGTTGTGGCTTGTGTCTCCTAAGGTGTTTGACTACTTAGGGACCGTGTGCTTCCAACTCTTACACCGTGTATAGCCCATCATCCCACTTCCGCATTGCCAAGTGCATACCACCACCGCTTTCCGCTACCACCATTTTGACATTTGTCATTTGAGATTTTGAGTTTGCGGTTTTCCGTTTCCTAAGGTGTTTGACTACTTAGGGACGAGTCTCCATCATCTTGGTATCTACACCAAGAACACCGCCACTCATCATCGCAAGGGCGGTAACCTCGACGACACCATTGTATATTCCTTGCAATTGCATTGTTAACCCCTAGCCCATTTTATGTCACTTACCTATCGAGACTAGCCATTTGAGTATTGCCGCAACGTTACTTGTGCACATTAGTGGTCCATACCTCCCATTGCATACATACCATATCATATTGGTATCATATCATCCATTGTGCCTCAAGTTTGTTCCCGCATAAACACAATTGCTATCTTGGTTTGTGCATTGTACAAAAGTGACCATAGCGAAAAAAAAAAAGAGAAAAAGCTTCTAAGCAAAAAAAAAAAAAAAGAGAGCAAAGAGCTCGTGAGCAAGTGCCATAGCATCATCCCATTGCACATAAGATTGTCAAATCAACATCATATGATATCATGCTTGAGAGACACACCGGGAACCATACATACATAGCATACTTGGGATAGAAAGAATATCCATTTTGCATCTTATAGGTTGTGCACAAGTGTCGTATCCGCCTATTGAGCAATCGTGCTAGCGTCTCTCTTGAGTTGTGCAACATGAGCGTTTTGGTGGATTCCACATTTTGAGCTCATTCCTTGGTTGCACGACCCCATTTATCTATCCGTGTGTGTGTTTCCGTGTACCTCTCATTGCTATTGGTCTACTTGTTTCGCTTGCGAATTTGTGAATCTCTTTCAACATTATTGACTCTTGCTAACATTTTGCATTAAATTTTGTGCCACTATCCTCACCGAGCTCCACTATAAGCTTTACTTGTGTAGGTGTGAGAACCGACAAGGATTGGTACCAATAGTGCTATTTCATTGTCCACATTTGAGTGAACTTGATTCATCTTCAACTTTGGTCAAAGGTACATTGGTATCGCTCTTCTCTTTCTCCCACTCATATTTGCTCGAGTCTTGTGATGGATAGGCAAGGCATTCCCTCTCCGGTCTCACGACAACAACGACGGCGTGAACAACTACATCTCCAAAGCGTCTATCTTGATCTACAACGACAAATACAAGGCGCACAATCAAGATTGCGAGGCGCGCGAGAACATCTCCATCGACATTCGTCACTCCGAAGCAAGGAAAAGGGACTACATCGACAAGAAGCTTGCCGCACATAAAGAGGAGCAAGATGCAAGGATGGAGGAGATTAGAGCCTTGATCAAGTCTTCTTCCCTTCATCATCCTCAAGACGACGACGGTCAAGCCACAAGTCTTGGAGCGCAAACAAGATGCAAGCGCAAGTCGTCCAAGTCAACATCTACATGGCGACCACCATCACATTCGTGATCCACATCGCCATGAAGGGCAAGTCACCTCAAGCAACATGTGCACGACGACGATTTAACGCCTCTGAGCTCAAGCACGACAACAACATCATCATCATGAAGATGCTCCACAAGCGCAAATGCACAAGTCCCAACACGCCAAGTCCAAGCTTCAAGAGCACAAAAGAAGACCGCGAGGCGACAACCACCAAGGCGGCGCTTCGGCTACATCAACCACTTCGGCATCTTCGCCAAGTGTTCTCAAGGCATCTTCGCCTTTGGACGTACGGCATCTTCGCCTACTTCCCACAAGTACGCCTACATCGACTTCATCAAGTCCAAGGCGACTACCTACGAGCGAGGGTGACACTTCCATCTTTGGAAGCCCCTCAAGGAAGATGGCCGAGCATGGGAAACTCCCTTCGGTCATGGAGACGAGCTATGAGGTGCCACATCATATGGGCCTCCAACAACAAGACGACGACGACAAGGTCGAGCAAGGGCCATCCCCTTCAACCACGGCGATACGAGTTGAGCATGGAGACATTTGCACCTACACCTCTCCGACACCCACATATGTCGAGATGCCCAAAGTGCCATGTGAGGAGAGCCACCACCCCAAGAGAGAGATGAGTGACTCCACCATATGTGACATTGAGAGCATTTCCTTTGAGAGGATGAGTGTGACCACCACTAGCCCCACACATGAGAGCATGCCATACATCCCATGTGAGGTTGAGCACCACTTGAGTGACTCCACCAGCCATATGAGTGAGAGCATCCTTGAGGGAGTGAGTGAGCCACAACACTTAGTGAGTGAGGTAGTTGACACGGCATGTGAGGCCACTATGATTTCTAACGCCTTAACCTCTACTCCTAGTGTGTTTTCTTCTTTGGTGCTAGGTCTCCTACATGACGACACGCATACCATTGATGAGTCCATACCTCCTATGGAGACGACGATGGCCATGGTGGACGATGATACACCCCCCACATGGTTCCATAAAGATGAAGATGACAATGATATGATCTTCAACACCTCACCTACAACACATGAGCGACACTACAAAGGTAACATAGGTGATGGTGCTTCTCTTGTCCCACTAGTGGACTCTCTTGACGATGATTGCTCCCATGATGATGACCCACCTATTACCATGCTTCATGCTAGTGAGACTTCTTCATGCCTTGACTTACCTATTTATGATGAATATGATGATGAGCATGTTGAGTTGCCTAGTTGTGATAGTATGCTACATAGGATATCTTGTGAAAATTCTATTGGTCACGTCATGTTTGACAATCCATTGAACTTGTCATATGCTATGAGTGAGATCTCCCATATTGCATCATTTCAATCTCAACATAGTAACTATGCATGCCCCATTAAAATAAATCCCATTTGCACCTATGGCATAGATGACGAGATGATGGCCATTGGCTTTTGCTTCTCTTGTGATGATATTGCCATGCTTCCTTTACATGATTTACGCAATTCATCCACTATGCCATGCCATGATCACATTGTTTTGAATATGCATTGTTTTGGATGTTGTCAATATTCTCCATGTGATGTTGCTACTCATGCTCATGAGGAGACCCCCATAGTTTCCTCATACATATTAGGAGATCTTGATGCATTTCATACTTTGCATGATTCCCATGATAGTATGCACCTTATGCATTCCATGAATAACAATGCTCTAGATATTTCTCATGATGCATTACATCCTTTGAGTCTCCATTATGCCATAAATAATAACAAACCTATCATGATGGATGACATGTTCCTATATCACGCATCTCATTTATTTGAGCATTGGCTATTTTGTGCTAACAAACACATGCACGTGCGCATCATGATGGATGATGTGTACATATACCACGCACACACAATTTTTCCTTTGTCTTTGTTTTGTGTAGGTACTCATGTATACTCGTCAACCTCTCAATCCCAAGAGTTGACGAAACGAGCTCTTGAGAGCAACGATGCTTTGGGATCCCGTGGACTATCCTTACCACCGTTCCCTTCGCGCAACGCCTACGCGCATCTCTTCTACTTGGCTCTCACACGGCTATGGGCTATTTACCACTTGTCACCTTATGCCCATACTATTGTATTCACTTTGCATGTTATGCCTCTTTCTATGCCTTTGCCATGCAATTGTGACCCTTGCTTGCATTTACCCATGATTCACAATTATGCTACTCCTATGTGTATTTGCATGCTTGGTGGAGATCCTTGTTTGTCTTGCCATGTTTATCATGTGCCCCATACTATTGATGCTTGTTGTGTTGGGAGAGTCATTATGCCTTATTGCTATTTACATATGGCTTCTCACCGAGATATTCATGCTATTTTTCTCACATCTTGCTTTCATGCTTGTGCCATGTCTTGTGAATTATTCATGCACACTATTTGCACCAATGACATGCTTGCCATGATTCCTTCTAGTACGTTGCATCTTTGCACTACTAGCTTGCTTGACTTGATAGCTATGATTGCTTGCTATGTTGCATCACCCATGTTCCACTATTACTTGCTTTCTTGGGTTGATGACATAGATGTTGATGCCTCTCACTTGATTTGTCATGATCATTGTCTCTTGTCTCCATTAGTTGCATCTCTCATATCACCTTGTATTGAGTGCCAACTTACTATGCTTATTGATCTTGGAGATTTGGACACTTTACTTGTGATGCATGCTTGTTTGATTGAGCCTATTGCACATGGTTGTTCTTGCATCATATGCCTCCATACTATGACACGCTCCTTGTACTTTCTTATGATGAGCATGATGCATACACTTGTTGGGTATCTTACCACTCGAATGATAGGTTTTGCATTTCCGCTAACCTCATTTGTTTTTCCGAGTGTTTGTCATGTTCTTTCATTTTGAGGTTTCACAAGGTGATGCCGTTATCGAGACATATTGGTTATGTGAAGGCATACATGATGTGCGGCACCAACATTTTTGACATTCTCATAAAGGTGAACTCCTTCTCTTTGAGCAATCCTCAAATATGCATATTGGATGGGTCACTCTTTCATTGTTGTTTCCTTCTTGTTGTCTACATGATACATCTCGTGAAAGGAGGAGCGACATTGGAGATTGGCTACATGGACCTTCACATTGAGGAGCGCTTGCACTTATTGGAGGCACCTTCGACACTCCACTCATGCCTCGACATCGAGCTTTGGTACACCAACACCTTCATATTTGTTGATTGTGCTCACACATGTCATGCTCGATGGACGTATCATACTCACCACAAGTTTGCACACTATGCATGGATTGACTCACATTGTGATTGCCTTGTTGCATCTTGTATTCCAATGTCATCCATGATATATGAGCTTGCATTTCTTTAGCAAATTTGTTGTGATCTACCTTGAAGGCATATTCATACATCATGATCATATTGTCCATCATCAATTGCATGATAACATATACATATTGAGCATCCATTGCCATATTCATGCTATTGATAAAACATCTCACTATGACATCATTTTGCACCGTGGTTGCATAGATCATATTTACAACACATTTGTTTACACAATGATTGCATTTCCTCCCATGAATGCTTTGCATCTCATTCTAGATCATCTTGATATGCTTCATGCGCTTTGTCACGACCAATCTTACCGCACGGACTCATTCTTACATGATGGACCTTTTGTGTGCGCTAACCATTGTATTTCCGAGTGTTGCTTGTGTTTGCTCTTTTGCATGTCTATCACTCCGGCGACACCTTGGACTACTTGGATTGCGCCATGTCTTCAACTTCTTCCAACTACAAGTCCGTCTATGACAACCGTTTCCATGGTGATGAGGATCACGATCCGAGGTCGGATCCTTCCCAAGGGAGGGGAGATGATGCGGAGCATCCTATGGACATCACCATGTCAAGAGTCCGTTCGGCAAGTGACACGTGCGACATGTACTTCACATACACAAAGGTGAATCATCTCCTTTACACGTGCTCACTTGACCCCTTCGAGGATGGTATACTACTTGACATTCCACTCGTGTGCATGCATAGGTATTGTCGGAACACTAAGGACGACGAGGAGGAGTGCAAGCGCCAAGGAACAACTACACCATCCGCGAGGGAAGCCTCGAAGCGACGACGGAAGAAGACCGGTGACGAGCGGTACTACGCCCGCCCCGTGGCGGTACTACGCTGACCAGCGGTACTACCGCCCCCACCGCCGCCGCCACTACCGCTCAACCTGGCAAGTACTAGTGTTCGCGACGATCCGGGCCGGTATTACCGCTCAGCCCAAGCGGCACTACAGCTTGAGCGGTACTACCGCCCTTTGGCCGGTACTACCGCCTGCTTGCATCGCAGAGTCGGGCCAGAGGCCCATGTATCCCTCCTCACTTACCCCTTCGTGGACATATGCTATATAAACTCCCCACCTCCTCCTAGCTAGGGTTAGCATTGGATTAGCTCATGTTTGTGTGAGAGCCTTTGCTCATCCACTTGGTTACTTCTCCTCGGAGTTCACGACCTCTTCGGAGAAGATCCCCCAAGCGGATTCAAGACCCCTTCTAGGGAAGAACATCAAGGCCTCCTCTTGGAGAAGAACGGTTCCTTTGTATCCTTACCTTTGTTGACTTTGGATCTTGTGAATCTCTTATGTGTATGATGATCTAGCACTTGTGTGATCGATTCCCTTGTTGGTTGAGTGATTCTCTCGTTTTCCCGTGTTTTCCTTGTGCTTCCGCGTGTTCTTCGTGTTTTCCTCCGTAGGATCCCCTCCAAACGTGAAAGATCGACGAATTAGGGTTCCACCCTACATCACCCACCCTCCGTTTAGGCCCAAAATTTTCCAAAAACGCACGGGACAAAAAAATTTCTGTGATAGAGGCGGGGTGTCCCGATCTTTCGATGAGATGATAACTATCGATTTGGTGGAGACGACTTTGACGATCCGACTACAAACGTGCACGACGTTGCGCCTTAGCAATCGCTAAACCAACTCCGAGAGGTTATTGACCACGCCGGAGCACAATCAACCTGACCACGAAGGTCTATTCCTGCAAGCAATCGAAGAACAAGCAAGAATATGATAAAAGCAATCTGGATATTGCGAGTATGTATGAAGTATGGATAAAGGTGAGGATCCGTAAGCGGTCTTGGTCTGGTCGTTGGACACAAACGAAGTACACGAAGTTGCAATGGCTAACTTTTAACTAAACAAATCCCAAGCAAAAAGCTACTAGATGGATCTACTTATATAGGAGCAAGGGGTGACGGCCAAGAAGGTGGGAAAACGTCCCAAGGCAGCCTAAAACTAACCCTAGGTCGTACAAGGCCAATGGGCCCAAGTGGAGGTGACGTAACACCTTTGGACTTGTAGTTTGACTCGGATTCTGGTGCAGCGTCAGATTGTTTCGTCCACAACTCAACGCTCCGGACGGCTTTTAAGGTGATTCAAATTGTGCTGGAAAGAGCATGAAATCTACTTTCCAACAAAAAAAGAATCACCCAATTCGGAGTCCGTATGAAAAAGTTGTTGACGTTTTGAGTCAGGTATGTCTGTGCAGTCCGAATCTGAATCCAGAACGTGAGAGACTTGGACTCTATCTTCTCTTGGCCCAAAAGTTACGTGAGAAGACTTTTTGAACAGCACCTAAACTTCTCCTTTTCCCTTATCTTCATATGTGGATTGTACAAATGTCCCACACACCTGCAATTAGACAAAACACAAAAGTATGTGAAGTATTTTTGTTCTGGATAACATAAATATATTATTGAATAGTTTGCACTAGAAATCACCTGACAAATATGCATGTATGCAATATTTTTAATCTTATCCAAGGTAGTCATGTCCTCATCATCCTCCCCTTCTTGAAAACAAAGCCGTCCTCGGCGTTGCTTAATCTGAAATGTGGCTAACAAAAGAGACAAGGTGTATATGTTGTATATGTATACGTCATCCATTTTTACTTCCCTTGATTTTTGCATATATGACACATGAATAGATGAGTAACTTGCATAGTTCATAAAATCTAAAGCCAACAAATTAGCACAAGAACTAGAAGGCATGAAAATATTGCAACTCAGTTTGCACATGTAAGTGAAGCTCTTATTTATTTCAAAAGATTGATAATGTTCTTCATTAAACCATCCCAACATTGGTGAATAAACCTTATTTGAATCAAATTTACATGCTACAACATGCTGAGATAAGCAAACATGCAATGAGTCATTCGACACAGAATCATCACCAAGATTAGAGGTCATATCAAAATGATTAAACATTGATTCTTTTGCATCAACAGTTAATTCAATGGGTGCACTCAAAATTGTTGGTATTTCAGTTGTTTGATCACATGACGCATTCATGACAGTTTCAAGATTCTCTAAAATAGGTGATGTGCTCAAATCACCAGGTAACTCAACACATGATGCATTAAAGTTAACTAGGGATGCATCATTCTCATGTGAAGTTATATCATCAATACCTTTATCATTACCTTATCGCAAAGACATAGCTGATGTAGTTACGAGGCGTGACAATGCACCATACTCTTGAGATGATGTCGCCTCGCCCGAGGTGAGGCTGCTCTAGTAGGTGCAGCGGTGGAGGAACCAACTGGCGGTGGTGAGCATGAACTAGAATAGTAGTTGTTGTAGTCACCCAATGCATCCTCCTGTATCTGTCTCTCAAAGGTACAAGCACGAAACATACATACCATAATGCAACGAGGAATATAATGAAATCTTGCTGAATAGCATGGTTCAAACCACCAAAAATCTATTCATTGTATCATCCTCAGATTCTTCTATGTCACAATGATGCATATAAGATTTGAACTCTTGGTAGTAAGCATGAACAGTGTTATTGCCTTGTTTAAATTGTTCAAATTTGCGAAGCAATTCACGAGTATAGTAAGGAGGGAAAAACTGTTTTCTCATTACATCTTTCAAATCTTTCCAAGTTGTGGGTTGGTTATCAATGTTTTTCTTACAATGCACACTCCACCAAACAGAGCAAAACCAGTAAATGCTCTAGTGGCAGCTCATACTCGCTCAAGTTCAGAAAAAACATGGTGACTAAAAACTTGTTCTACTTCAAGCTCCCAAGCTAGATAAATAGCAGGATTAAATCTACCCCAAATGGCGATAAAGAGATAACCTGACCATGTGGTTGTGTGTGTTGTCCCAACTCTCGTGATGTGATGGTGAAGATGTGTCCATCGTCCAAGAACTTCTATCTCCGAACCTGTCATGATTAGTAGAAACAAGAAACAAAATTCCAGAATAATGTTCCTATGAACTACTAGGATGTGGTTGTAAAGTGCTCACAAGAAAGCAAATATCAATATCTTACAAGTTCTTACCATGCGGCAGGTGGTGACAGCAACCAGCGGTGTCAAGTAACTCGAAGATTGTGTAAAGCGATTGCCGGGGAACGTCACGTATACCGGTGTAGAAATATGTGGAGCTGGGTTGGCTATATATGGTAGCAAAAATTTAGCAATAATCAATTCAAAGATGCAATGTTGAATAAGCGCTCAACGACGGTATTGTGCTGGTCCTAGGCTAGACCGGACTAGAGACGCGAGCCTAGAACAGTAATGAGGTCACGGCGTAGCACAACTAGCATCAATGAAGGATACTAAGTAGCTCTTGACAGCAAGATATAAGTGAAGATCACAATGGCAGTGAAGATAATGATGAAAACAACCGCCAAGCAGGACATACAACAACTCTCTCTCAACTTTCCTCTTGAAAAGTTTGAGCCAATTTTCTGATGAATTCTTTCAAAGAATGCTACTAACTCAAGCTTTCCAATGCAAAAAGAATCACTCAATTCGAGTTGATATGAGGAGTCAAAGAATTCTAAATCCGCCTGAAAAATTGGAACAAGCTGTGTTCACGAACTTCAGAGGGCAAAAACACCTATTTAGAAGCCGATTTTGAGGTGTCAAATATTGAACTTGCTTCTGCAACTATTTAGATGCGGCTCGTCTCTAGCTTCAATTTGAGTACTCACGGAGTCAAAACGGACTTCGTATGAGGAAGATACACCTGTTTTACTGAACAGTCGCAAAACAGATTCCAATCCGAATTCAGGTACGAGATTGATTCTAGATAGATCCGATTTTTTTTCTCTCTTTTTTTCTTTTTTCTTTTTTTTTCTTTTTTTCTTTCCTTTTTTTCTCTTTTCTCTTTTTTTCTCTCTCTTTTTCTCCCTCTTTCCAAGACAAACAAGATAAGATGCAGATTGGATCAGGCGAAGATGTGAATGACCTCACCTATGATTATGACAATGAACAGCGCGTAGCACGTGGTGCAAATTAGAAGATGGGATGGTGGACAGCGGAAGGGATAATGATGCAGCGGCGGCGTGACTAATGTGAACAGAACTCGAAACTCTAAAGGAACTAGACACTAAGACCAGCAACTGACACGACGATGCAACCGATAATTCAACTATGCAAGCAACGAATAGAAAATTGCAAAGGCTCAGACTGGCTTGGATAAAGGATTAACAGATCTAACTTTTTTTGTGGCTTTTTCATGGACTATAGGTATGAATGACAGATGCGATCTAAACTATGAAAAACTGTAAAATCTCACCGAGCAACCTGAAAACTGATACCACTTGATAGAGGCGGGGTGTCCCGATCTTTCGATGAGATGATAACTATCGATTTGGTGGAGACGACTTTGACGATCCGACTACAAACGTGCACGACGTTGCGCCTTAGCAATCGCTAAACCAACTCCGAGAGGTTATTGACCACGCCGGAGCACAATCAACCTGACCACGAAGGTCTATTCCTGCAAGCAATCGAAGAACAAGCAAGAATATGATAAAAGCAATCTGGATATTGCGAGTATGTATGAAGTATGGATAAAGGTGAGGATCCGTAAGCGGTCTTGGTCTGGTCGTTGGACACAAACGAAGTACACGAAGTTGCAATGGCTAACTTTTAACTAAACAAATCCCAAGCAAAAAGCTACTAGATGGATCTACTTATATAGGAGCAAGGGGTGACGGCCAAGAAGGTGGGAGAACGTCCCAAGGCAGCCTAAAACTAACCCTAGGTCGTACAAGGCCAATGGGCCCAAGTGGAGGTGACGTAACACCTTTGGACTTGTAGTTTGACTCGGATTCTGGTGCAGCGTCAGATTGTTTCGTCCACAACTCAACGCTCCGGACGGCTTTTAAGGTGATTCAAATTGTGCTGGAAAGAGCATGAAATCTACTTTCCAACAAAAAAGAATCACCCAATTCGAGTCCGTATGAAAAAGTTGTTGACGTTTTGAGTCAGGTATGTCTGTGCAGTCCGAATCTGAATCCAGAACGTGAGAGACTTGGACTCTATCTTCTCTTGGCCCAAAAGTTACGTGAGAAGACTTTTTGAACAGCACCTAAACTTCTCCTTTTCCCTTATCTTCATATGTGGATTGTACAAATGTCCCACACACCTGCAATTAGACAAAACACAAAAGTATGTGAAGTATTTTTGTTCTGGATAACATAAATATATTATTGAATAGTTTGCACTAGAAATCACCTGACAAATATGCATGTATGCAATATTTTTGGTCTTATCCAAGGTAGTCATGTCCTCATCATTCTGGCTATCCTATTTTTAGGTGTTTCTAAGCGTATTGAGACAGTCGCCGTTAAGAAAGTTTTTTTTGAACCGTTTCCAGTTTTTGGGTCCAGGCGGTCGAAAAAAAAAAAATTGGTCGAAAAAATTTCGTGCCATCCTATCAGTTTGACCTGGGAAGAGTTTTGAGACACTCGCCATTATAGTGATTTTTCGCAAAAAAAAAAGCAGCGCAAAAAAAATTCAGAGTGTGCTCCTCCCTTGTTTACGTGCAGCGCCGTGATTTTGTTAGTGTTCTAGGCTCGCGTCTCTAGCACGGTCTAGCCTAGGACCAGCACAAGATCTGTCGTTGAGCGTTTATTCAACTTTGCATCTCTGAATTGATTATTGCTGACCTTTTTTGCTACCATATTATAAGCCTTCCCAGCTCCACATACATCTACGTCGTGCGTTTGATTCTCCCTGGTAATTGCTATAGCCAAGCTTTGAGAGTTTTGACTACAACGGTTGCTGATCACCGCCTGCTGCTGGGTAAGAACTGGTAAGAATTTGAGATTTGCTTGACGGATTTGTGACTGTCCACCACACCACCACCACCACTTCCTAGTAGTCTGTAGGATCATATTCTTGTGTGTTTCTATTGCTGCTAACCATGGCAGGATCACAAGCCGATTTAGACTGATTGGGAGAACTCGACGAACAAACAGCTACATGATAAGTTTCAGCAAATGATGATTGGACAGGTGCAAGACGTGCTAAACAGATTTGACGAGGCCATGGAGAAGATAGATGGCATTGAGAAGACGTTTGAAACAAAGCTTGATAGCAAGTTTGATGAATTGCTCGCGCGTTTTCCACAACCACCGCCGGCTACACCTATTGCACCTCTGCAACGACAACAACTACGCCCCTTTCCGAATCAGTATGGACGAGCTCAGCGTGTTCCTATTGAGCCAGGACAAAATTCTGGTGCCACTGCTACTGCTGTTGGTGCTTCTTTGGCTCCTGCTACTGCTGCTGGTGGTACCGAGGAGGATGATGAGTATGTGGACGATTATGAGGATGAGGTTGATCAACATCAAAACTACGTGCAACCACCAGCACCACAACCACTAGGTCGTCCACATGCAAATAATGGAAATATTAGGGCTCCCCCTCAGGTACGAGATCATGACCATCTCCCTAAACTGAAATTGAATATTCCACCATTTGAGGGTAGATATGTTCCTGATATATATCTTACTTGGGAGTTAGAAACTGAACAACGATTTACATGTTTACAATATCCTGAGGAGAGACGTGTTCCTGCTGCTGTTTGTGCTTTCACTAGCTTTGCATGTGTTTGGTGGTTTGAACATTGTAGATTATATCCTGTTCCAGCTACTTGGGCTGCTTTGAAAACTGCTATGCGTACTCGTTGGGTTCCACCATATTATCAACGTGAATTACTTCAAAAATTGCAGCGCTTAAGACAAGGAAAAACTCAGAGAAGAATATTATCGGGAATTACAAACCGGCTTGATTAGATGTTGTATTGTTGAGGAGAATGAAGCTATGCTTGCACGTTTTACGGGTGGATTAAAGAGAGATTCAGACCATTCTAGACTATAAGGATTATAATAATATCACTCGCTTATTCCATCTTGCATGTAAAGCTGAACGTGAAGTGCAGGATCGACGAGCATTGGCGCCGCACTAACTTTTCTCGCAGTCGACCTTCATCATGGACACCACGTGCATCATCTACTTCCACCGCACCATCACCTCCTTCAGGTGCCACCTCCAACCGTGATACAAGAAAGCAGTGCACAACCACCACTATCTGCCAAGAGCACACCTGCCGGCCTGCACAGAGCTCTTCTTCTTCCATGGCGTCAACAGGGCACACAAGTGATATTATTTGTCGTCGTTGTAAGGGAAGAGGACATTTTATGAGAGAATGCAAATCTCAGCGTGTGATGATTGCTCTTGAGGATGGTGGGTATGAGTCCGCTGGTGACTATGATGAGGAGACTTTGGCTCTTATTACACATGAGGAACACGGTGGAGATGATTCGATCATGAGACACAATACATGGCTGCTGAAGATGCCGACAGTATGAATGTTTAGTTGCTCAACGTGTTTTAAGTGTGCAAGTTACACAAGCTGAGCAAAATCAGAGGCATAATTTGTTCCATACAAAGGAGTTGTGAAGGAACGTTCTATTCAGCGTCATCATAGATGGAGGGAGCTGCAACAACTTGGCTAGCATGGAGATGGTGGAGAAGCTATCTCTCACCACAAGACCACATCCACATCCTTACTACATCCAATGGTTCAACAACAGCGGCAAGGTGAAGGTAACACGTCTCTGTTCGTGTGCATTTTAGTATCTCTACATATGCCGATTATGTTGATTGTGATGTGGTACCTATGCAAGCATGTTCCTTGTTACTTGGTAGACCATGGCAATTTGATAAAATTCTATACACCATGGTAGAAACAATCAAGATACTCTTGTTCATAAGGATAAAAATATTACTTTGCTTCCTATGACTCCTGAGTCCATTTTGAAAGATGATATTAATAGAGCTAATAAAGCAAAACGGGAGAAAAATAAGAGTGAAAATCAGATTGTGGCAAAAGAATTTGAGCAACACATGAAGCCTAATAATAAACCATCTACTTGTTGCTTCGAAATTAAATTGAAAAGTGCATGTTTACTTGCCACCAAATCTGATATTGATGAGCTAGATTTTAGCAAATCTATTTGCTATGCTTTTGTGTGCAAAGAGGCATTATTTTCATTCGAGGACGTGCCTTCCTCTTTGCCCCTGCCTTCACTAACATTTTGCAGGGAGTTCACGACGTCTTTCCACAAGACGTGCCACCGGGATTACCACCTATTCGAGGGATTGAGCATCAAATAGACTTAATTCCCGGTGCATCATTACCCAACCGTGCACCATACCATACCAATCCAGAGGAGACGAAGGAGATTATGCGTCAAGTACAGGAGCTGCTCGACAAAGGTTATATACGCGAATCCCTTAGTCCTTGTGCTGTTCCTATTATTCTAGTGCCAAAAAAGGATGGTACGTCACGTATGTGTGTTGATTGTAGAGGCATCAATAATATTACTATTCGTTATCATCACCCTATTCCTAGGCTAGATGATATGCTTGATGAATTGAGTGGCTCTACAATATTCTCCAAAGTTGATTTGCGTAGTGGATACCATCAAATTCGTATGAAATTGGGAGATGAATGGAAAACAGCATTTAAAACTAAGTTTGGATTATTTGAGTGGTTAGTCATGCCTTTTGGGTTAACTAATGCACCTAGTACTTTCATGAGATTAATGAACGAAGTTTTACGTGTTTTCATTGGACGATTTGTGGTAGTCAATTTTGATTATATACTGATTTATAGCAAATCTTTGGAAGAACATTTGGAACATTTACGTGATGTTTTTAATGCTCTACGTGATGCACGTTTGTTTGGTAACCTTGGGAAGTGCACCTTTTGCACCGACCGAGTATCTTTTCTTGGCTATGTTGTTACTCCACAGGGAATTGAAGTTGATAAAGCCAAGATTGAAGCTATTGAGAGTTGGCCGCAGCCCAAAACGGTCACACAAGTGAGGAGTTTCCTTGGCCTCGCTGGTTTCTATAGGCGTTTTGTGAGAGATTTCAGCACCATTGCTGCACCTCTCAACGAGCTTACAAAGAAGGATGTGCCTTTTGTTTGGGGTACCGCACAGGAAGAAGCCTTCATGGTATTGAAAGCTAAGTTGACACATGCTCCTTTACTCCAACTTCCTGATTTTAATAAGACTTTTGAGCTTGAATGTGATGCTAGTGGAATTGGATTAGGAGGTGTGTTATTACAAGATGGCAAACCTGTTGCATACTTTTCTGAAAAATTGAGTGGGCCTAGTCTGAATTACTCTACTTATGATAAAGAATTATATGCTCTTGTTCGGACTTTAGAAACATGGCAACATTATTTATGGCCCAAAGAATTTGTTATACATTCTGATCATGAATCTTTGAAACATATTAAAAGTCAAGCTAAACTGAATCGTAGACATGCTAAATGGGTTGAATTCATTGAGACTTTCCTTATGTCATTAAACACAAGAAGGGTAAAGAAAATGTTATTGCTGATGCATTGTCTAAAATCGCTATACTATGCTTTCACAACTTGACTTCAAAATATTTGGTTTGGAGACCATCAAAGATCAATATGTGCATGATGCTGATTTTAAAGATGTATTGCAGAATTGTAAAGAAGGAAGAACATGGAACAAGTTTGTCGTTAATGATGGATTTGTGTTCGTGCTAACAAGCTATGCATTCCAGCTAGCTCCGTTCTTCTTTTGTTGTTGCAGGCGGCGATGGAGGAGGACTAATGGGACACTTTGGCGTGAAGAAGACGGAGGACGTACTTGCTACACATTTCTTTTGGCCAAAGATGAGACGGGATGTTGAGCGTTTTATTGCTCGCTGCACTACATGTCAAAAAGCTAAGTCACGACTCAATCCTCATGGTTTATATATGACTTTGCTGTACTCTAGTGTTCCTTGGGAGGATATATCTATGGACTTTGTTTTAGGTTTACCTAGAACAAAGAAGGGAGGATAGCATATTTGTTGTCGTGGATAGATTCTCAAAATGGCACACTTTATACCATGTCATAAAAGCGATGATGTTGTCAATGTTGCTGATTTGTTCTTTCGTGAAATTATTCGCTTGCATGGTATGCCAAATACTATTGTTTCAGATCGTGATACTAAATTTCTTAGCCACTTTTGGAGATGTTTATGGGCTAAGTTGGGGACTAAACTGCTTTTTAGTACTACTTGTCACCCCAAACCGATGGACAAACTGAAGTAGTCAATAGAACGTTGTCTACTATGCTTAGGGCTGTTCTAAAGAAAATAAGAAAATGTGGGAGGAATGCTTGCCTCATATTGAATTTGCTTATAATCGTTCATTGCATTCTACTACTAAGATGTGCCCTTTTGAAGTTGTGTATGGTTTCCTACCTCGTGCACCTATTGATTTGTTGCCTCTTCCATCTTCCGAGAAGGTTAAGTTTGATGCTAAAGAACGTGCTGAAGTGATTTTAAAAATGCATGAGTTAACTAAGGAAAACATTGAGCGTATGAATGCTAAATATAAACTTGCTGGAGATAAGGGTAGAAAACATGTTGTGTTTGCACCGGAGATCTTGTTTGGTTACATTTGCGTAAGGATAGATTTCTGATTTGCATAAATCAAAGCTAATGCCACGTGCTGCTGGTCCCTTTAAGGTGTTGGAGAAAGTAAATGATAATGCATATAAACTTGAGCTGCCTGCAGATTTTGGGGTTAGTCCCACTTTTAACATTGCAGATTTGAAGCCATATTTGGGTGAGGAAGATGAACTTCCGTCGGGGCGACTTCATTTCAAGAAGGGAGGATGATGAGGACATCAATACCATTGTTACACCCACAGCCCTGCTGCTATACATCTTGGACCAATTACTAGAGCTCGCAAGACGCCAACTAAATGACCAGGTACTTTCGTTTCTTGGTAATGATTCTAATGTTCATGAGAATATGATGCTGCCTAAATTGGATACATTTGTTTTGCTTACAAATGAAGGGCCTAGCTTGGAGAAGGATGAACATTGGAGCAAGAACAAGCATGGAGATGATGGCATGCGCAAGGGGACAAGAATGGAGTTACAAGTGATGATTTCAGGACTTTGAAGCCACCATAATGAGTGCATGAAGCCTTGGACGAAATATACAAGATGCCACTTCATAAATTTCGTCCAGAGGCTATTCTAGGTGCTGCGTCACCTTATTATTGGGCCAGGCCCATGTAATTTCGAAATACATTAGTATAGGCTATTTTAGAGTCCGTATGTGTGGGAAACAAGAGATAGGGTTAGTTTGGACCCCTCCACCAAGGGCCACGAAATTCTCCCCTCTTCCTCCATATATACAGCCCTTTGGGCACCGTTTAGACTTTGGGTTTTGTTTAGATCAAAAGTTCGCCATAGCTGCAACTTCGCGTGCCGTTTGTGTTCAACGACCGGACAAAGCGTCACAGAACCCCACCTTGATCAATAAAGCTTTCATCTTATATTCGCAATATCCAGATTGCAATCTCGGTTTCTTGCTTGTTCTTCGTTTGCTCGCAGGAAATAGACCCTCGTGGTCGTTGATCGTGCTCGGCGTGGTCAATAACCTCTCGGAGTTGGTTTAGCGATTGCTATATGCGCGACGTACTCGCACGCTCGTAGTCGGATCGTCAAAGTCGACTTCCACCAAAGCAAAATCCACCATCTCATCGAAAGACGGGACACCTTTGCCTCTCAGAGCTGCTTTTTTTTTTTTTGGAAACCAACCTCTTCTACGGACGGCAAAAGATTGCTGGAATCCGAAACCTACCCAGACAAGGAAACACGAATCGGAAATTAGATGGATCCCGAAAACAAATCGAATACGCAAGGAACTCGGATTGGTGGTGGATATATGGTGGTGGTATATGGCAACGGTGGTGGTATATGGCAGCGGTGGTGGTATATGGATACGGATTCGAAGCGGTGGCGGATACGCGGTGGTGGTAGATGGCAGGGCGATGATGATGGTCTGCGGCGGCGTGACAACTTATGACCGTAACTCAAACTCTAAAAGACTAGACTCTAAGACCAGCAACTAGACACGATTTATGCAACCGCAAATTCAACAACACAAATACTGAAAAAGATTATGCAAAGGCTCGATTGGTTCGGATATGATGACCTAACCCTAATTTTTTTTTTTTGGCTTTTTCGTGGACTGTAGGTATGAAGAATGACTCGATCTAAACTACGAAAAAGCTGTAAAATCTCACCGAGCAACCTGGAGCTCTGATACCACTTGATAGAGGCGGAGGTGTCCTGTCTTTCGATGAGATGGTGGATTTCGCTTTGGTGGAAGTCGACTTTGACGATCCGACTACGAAGGTGCGAGGACGCCGCTACTTAGCAATCGCTAAACCAACTCCGAGAGGTTATTGACCACGCCGAGCACGATCAACCTGACCACGAGGGTCTGTTTCCTGCGAGCAAACGAAGAACAAGTAAGAAACTGAGATTGCAATCTGGATATTGCGAATATAAGATGAAAGCTTTATTGATCAAGGTGGGGTTCTGTGGACGCTTTGTCCGGTCGTTGAACACAAACGGTACACGGGTTGCAGCTATGGCAAACTTTTGATCTAAACAAAACCCAAAGTCTAAACGGTGCCCTAAGGGCTGTATATATGGAGGAAGAGGGGAGAATTTCGTGGCCCTTGGTGCAGGGTACGAAACTAACCCTATCTCTTGTTTCCCCACACATACGACTCTAAAAATAGCCTATACGAATGTATTTCGAAATTACATGGGCCTGGCCCAATAATAAGGTGACGCAGCACCTAGAATAGCCTCTGGACGAAATTTATGAAGTGGCATCTTGTATATTTCGTCCAAGGCTTCATGCACTCATTATGGTGGCTTCAAAGTCCTGAAATCATCACTTGTAACTCCATTCTTGTCCCCTTTGCATGCCATCATCTCCATGCTTGTTCTTGCTCCAATGTTCATCCTTCTCCAAGCTAGGCCCTTCATTTGTAAGCAAAACAAATGTATCCAATTTAGGCAGCATCATATTCTCATGAACATTAGAATCATTACCAAGAAACGAAAGTACCTGGTAATTTAGTTGGCGTGCGCGAGCTCTAGTAATTGGTCCAGTATGTATAGCAGCAGGGGCTGTGGGTGTAACAATGGTATTGATGTTCTCATCATCCGGCTTCAGCGTGGAGGTTCTGTTGCCTTCGGTGGAGTTAGCCAGATCATCCGGGCCCTGTCCGGATCGTCCGGGCCTTCGTCCGGATCGTCCAGCCTCTCTGGTCCTGGTTGCTTTCTCCTCTCCGTCTTCGCGTATGTCTTCCGCTTCCGATTCTCCTTGCTTCCTAGCCTCTTCATGGTCGACTCCTTTGTGTCTGAGTATGCATAGAGTTTCCGTTTGAGGTAGTGACCATGTCTCTTGTGAATCGATGGAGAGTTGTGAGAGGAGTGATGTGACCTCGGTTTCAAGAGCTCTTGGACGTGCTCGAGTCATCGGTGTAGAGTCCATGGGGATGATGGAAGGATGCTCCGCATCAAGGGCATTCCTGGCATCGGTCAATATATATGTGGAAACGATATCTCCTCTATAGAGGACAAGAAATTTTGGGGCAATCAGGCAAAAAGCGCACGAGAAAATGAAGTACTTTCAAGGACAGCCATAGAATGGACAGATGTTCACTAAAACTGTCATAATTTTGTCATTTGGAGTCCGTGTCGAACCCATAAGTACTCAAACTGCTCGTGGCGAGCAGGCGCATCCAAAATATACTCTCCGCTTGTGCCAGGAGGCCCGAAGTACCCTCAAATTCAGCCTTAAGCAGGACTTTTGACCCCGAAAGTCAAAGAACATCGTTCGTCTCTATTTTTCAGACAAGTTTCTGAACCCATTGGCACTTCCTTTTGAAGGAAATTCGAGAGATTATGTTGCTTATATACAATAGCCCCCCTGGTAAGGACAAGCGTACCTTTCTACAGATGCTCTATGATCCGGGCAATCTCATTTGGCCGTAAATTGAAGAAAATCCAAATGCTATCTGCCTTATTCTCCTTGTTTTCGCTGGATGGCATGCTGTAACTCATGCGCATGAAAGGCAAGAACAAAAGGGCATTCCTGGCATCGGTCAATATATATGTGGAAACGATATCTCCTCTAGAGCGGACAAGAAAGTTTGGGGTAATCAGGCAAAAAGCGCACGAGACAATGAAGTACTTTCAAGGACTGCCATAGAATGGACAGATGTTCACTAAAACGGTCATAATTTTGTCATTCGGAGTCCGTGTCGGACCCATAAGTACTCAAACTGCTCGCGGCGAGCGCGTGAATCCAAAAAACACTCCCCGCTTGCGCCAGGAGTCCCGGAGTACCCTCAAATTCAGCCTTAAGCATGACTTTTTGGCCCTGAAATTCAAAGAACATCATTCGTTGATGTTTTTCAGACAAGTTTCTGAACCCATTGGCACTTCCTTTTGAAGGAAATTCGAGAGATTATGTTGCTTATAAACATTCGTCCCCCTGGTAGGGACAAACGTACATTTCTGCAGATGCTCTATGATCCGCGCAATCTCATTTGGCCGTAAATTGAAGAAAATCCTTATTCTCCTTGTTTTCGCCAGATGGCATGCTGTAACTCATGCACATGAAAGCCAAGAACAAAAGGGCATTGATGCGGAGCATCCTTCCATCATCCCCATGGACTCTACATCAACACATCCAGCCCCACAAGGACCTATAACTCGAGCACGTGCAAGAGCTCTTGAAACCGAGGTGACATCACTCCTCTCACAATTCCCTTTCGATTCACATGAGACATGGTTACTACCTCAAACGGAAATGCTATGCATGCTTAGGTACCAAGGAGTCAACCTAGAAGAAGCTACAGCTCAAGAGGGACATCAAGAGCGAGAGGAGGAGCTGCAGAGTCCAGACGAGCGGTACTACCGCTCAAGCCAAGCGGTACTACCGCTGAGCCGAGCCAAGCGGCACTACCGCCGAGATCTGCCTCGTCACGTCCGCCAAACCCGACAAACTCCGTGAATCGAACGGCGCCAGAGGCGGTACTACCGCCCTCCCGGCGGTGAAGCACCTCAAGCGGTACTACCGCCCTCCGAAGCAGTACTACATCATTGCTGACGCTGCGGTACTACCGCCCATAGAACCGGTACTACCGCCTCGCTGCAGCGTCGCGTTTGGGCCGAGGCCCATGTACTCGCTTTCGCCCCAACTTACCCCTTGGAGAACCTAGACTATAAATAGACCATCCCCTCATCCTTTCTAGGGTTAGCATTGGATTAGCTCATATTTGTGTGTGAGAGAGCCTTTGCTCATCCACCGGTACTTCTCCACGGAGATCAGGACCTCCGTCTAGGAGAAGATCCATCGGATTCAAGACCCCTATACGGGAAGATCCCCTCGTGGATTGAAGACCTCCTCCGGGAGAAGAACGGCTACCTTTGTATCTTTCCTTTGTTGATTTTGGACCATGTATCACTCGTGCTTCGATGATCTAGACCTTGTGTGATTGATCCTTGTTGGTTGAGTGTTCCTCCCTCGTTTTCCCCGTGTTTCCTCTCGTTCTTCCGCGCGTTCTTCGTGTTCCCTCCGTAGGATCCCCTCCAAACGTGAAAGATCGATGAATTAGGGTTCCACCCTACATCATATGGTATCATGAGCCACGTTGATCACGTTTTTGGAGCCCCTACCCCGTGATTTCTAGCTTGATTTTGTTGTTTTCGTCCTAAAACCCCGAAAATCCCCACAAAAATACCCCCAAAATTTTTTGTAATTTATTGGTTTGATGATGTTTTGTTGATTTTGATCCGTGGATTTGCTTGGTTTCGAGTCGATCTAGCATCTCCCCAAGTTTCAGCTCTTTCCATCCACAAAATCCATCGAATTTTGACCCCGAAATCACCCATTTCCGCCCCAAAATCGCGAAACAATTGAAAGCAATCGAGAAAATCCGACACGAAGCGGTACTACCGCCCTCTGAGAGCGGTACTACCATTGTGAACCTCAAGCGGTACTACCGCCCGCCATGAACAGTACTACCGCCAGGCCCTTCCAAATTAAATAGTCGAAAAATCCCGACACGAGCGGTACTACCGCCTTCCCAAATTGATAGAGGCAAAGGTGTCCCGCCTTTCGATGAGATGGTGGATTTCGCTTTGGTGGAGGTCGACTTTGATGATCCGACTACGAAGGTGCGAGGACGCCGCGCTTAGCAATCGCTAAACCAACTCCGAGAGGTTATTGACCACGCCGAGCACGATCAACGACCACGAGGGTCTATTTCCTGCGAGCAAACGAAGAACAAGCAAGAAACTGAGATTGCAATCTGGATATTGCGAATATAAGATGAAAGCTTTATTGATCAAGGTGGGGTTCTGTGGCGCTTTGTCCGGTCGTGGAACACAAACGGCACGCCAAGTTGCAGCTATGGCGAACTTTTAATCTAAACAAAACCCAAGTCTAAACGGTGCCCTAAGGGCTGTATATATGGAGGAAGAGGGGGAGAATTTCGTGGCCCTTGGTGGAGGGGTCCAAAACTAACCCTATCTCTTGTTTCCCCACACATACGGACTCTAAAAATAGCCTATACTAATGTATTTCGAAATTACATGGGCCTGGCCCAATAATAAGGTGACGCAGCACCTAGAATAGCCTCTGGACGAAATTTATGAAGTGGCATCTTGTATATTTCGTCCAAGGCTTCATGCACTCATTATGGTGGCTTCAAAGTCCTGAAATCATCACTTGTAACTCTATTCTTGTCCCCTTAGCATGCCATCATCTCCATGCTTGTTCTTGCTCCAATGTTCATCCTTCTCCAAGCTAGGCCCTTCATTTGTAAGCAAAACAAATGTATCCAATTTAGGCAGCATCATATTCTCATGAACATTAGAATCATTACCAAGAAACGAAAGTACCGTAATTTAGTTGGCGTCTTGTGAGCTCTAGTAATTGGTCCAAGATGTATAGCAGAGGGGCTGTGGGTGTAACAATGGTATTGATGTCCTCATCATCCTCCCTTCTTGAAATGAAGTCGCCCTCGACGAAAGTTCATCTTCCTCACCCAAATATGGCTTCAAATCTGCAATGTTAAAAGTGGGACTAACCCCAAAATCTACAGCAGCTCAAGTATATATGCATTATCATTTACTTTCTCCAACACCTTAAAGGGACCAGCAGCACGTGGCATTAGCTTTGATTTGCGCAAATCAGAAATCTATCCTTACGCAAATGTAACCAAACAAGATCTCCGGTGCAAACACAACATGTTTTCTACCCTTATCTCCAGAAGTTTATATTTAGCATTCATACGCCAAATGTTTTCCTTAGTTAACTCATGCATTTTTAAAATCAATTCAGCACGTTCTTTAGCATCAAAATTAACCTTCTCCAAGATGGAAGAGGCAACAAATCAATAGGTGCACGAGGTAGGAAACCATACACAACTTCAAAAGGGCACATCTTAGTAGTAGAATGCAATGAACGATTATAAGCAAATTCAATATGAGGCAAGCAATCCTCCCACATTTTCTTATTTTTCTTTAGAACAGCCCTAAGCATAGTAGACAATGTTCTATTGACTACTTCAGTTTGTCCATCAGTTTGGGGGTGACAAGTAGTACTAAAAGCAGTTTAGTCCCCAACTTAGCCCATAAACATCTCCAAAAGTGGCTAAGAAATTTAGTATCACGATCTGAAACAATAGTATTTGGCACACCATGCAAGCGAATAATTTCACGAAAGAACAAATCAGCAACATTGATAGCATCATCGCTTTTATGACATGGTATAAAGTGTGCCATTTTTGAGAATCTATCCACGACAACAAATATGCTATCCTCCCTTCTTTGTTCTAGGTAAACCTAAAACAAAGTCCATAGATATATCCTCCCAAGGAACACTAGGTACAGTAAAGGCATATATAAACCATGAGGATTGAGTCGTGACTTAGCTTTTTGACATGTAGTGCAGCGAGCAATAAAACGCTCAACATCCCGCCTCATCTTTGGCCAAAAGAAATGTGTAGCAAGTACGCCCTCCGCCTTCTTCACGCCAAAGTGTCCCATTAGTCCTCCTCCATGCGCCTCCTGCAACAACAAAAGACGAACGGAGCTAGCTGGAATGCATAGCTTGTTAGCACGAACACAAATCCATCATTAACGACAAACTTGTTCCATGTTCTTCCTTCTTTACAATTCTGCAATACATCTTTAAAATCAGCATCATGTACATATTGATCTTTGATGGTCTCCAAACCAAATATTTTGAAGTCAAGTTGTGAAAGCATAGTATAGCGATGAGACAATGCATCAAGAATAACATTTTCTTTACCCTTCTTGTGTTTAATGACATAAGGGAAAGTCTCAATGAATTCAACCCATTTAGCATGTCTACGATTCAGTTTAGCTTGACTTTTAATATGTTTCAAAGATTCATGATCGAATGTATAACAAATTCTTTGGGCCATAAATAATGTTGCCATGTTTCTAAAGTCCTAACAAGAGCATATAATTCTTTATCATAAGTAGAGTAATTCAGACTAGGCCCACTCAATTTTTCGTAAAAGTATGCAACAGGTTTGCCATCTTGTAATAACACACCTCCTAATCCAATTCCACTAGCATCACATTCAAGCTCAAAAGTCTTATTAAAATCGGGAAGTTGGAGTAAAGGAGCATGTGTCAACTTAGCTTTCAATACCGTGAAGGCTTCTTCCCGTGCGGTACCCCAAACAAAAGGCACATCCTTCTTTGTAAGCTCGTTGAGAGGTGCAGCAATGGTGCTGAAATCTCTCACAAAACGCCTATAGAAACCAGCGACGCCAAGGAAACTCCTCACTTGTGTGACCGCTTTGGGCTGCGCCAACTCTCAATAGCTTCAATCTTGGCTTTATCAACTTCAATTCCCGTGGAGTAACAACATAGCCAAGAAAAGATACTCGGTCGGTGCAAAAGGTGCACTTCCCAAGGTTACCAAACAAACGTGCATCACGAGAGCATTAAAAACAGCACGAAATGTTCCAAATGTTCTTCCAAAGATTTGCTATAAATCAGATATCATCAAAATAGACTACCACAAATCGTCCAATGAAAGCACGAAAACTTCGCTCATTAATCTCATGAAAGTACTAGGTGCATTAGTTAACCCAAAAGGCATGACTAACCACTCATATAATCCAAACTTAGTTTTAAATGTTGTTTTCCATTCATCTCAATTTCATACGAATTTGATGGTATCCACTACGCAAATCAACTTTGGAGAATATTGTAGAGCCACTCAATTCATCAAGCATATCATCTAACCTAGGAATAGGGTGACGATAACTAATAGTAATATTATTGATGCCTCTACAATCAACACACATACGTGACGTACCATCCTTTTTCGCACTAGAATAATAGGAACAGCACAAGGACTAAGGGATTCGCGATATAACCTTTGTCGAGCAGCTCCTGTATTTGACGATAATCTCCTTCGCTCCTCCGGATTGGTACGGTATGGTGCACGGTTGGGTAATGATGCACCGGAATTAAGTCAATTTGATGCTCAATCCTCGAATAGGTGGTAATCCGGTGGCACGCCTTGTGGAAAGACGCCAATAACTCCCCGCAAAATGTTAGTGACAGCAGGGGCAAAGAGGAAGGCACGCCCTCGAATGAAAATAATGCCTCTTTGCACACAAAAGCATAGCAAATAGATTTGCTAAAATCTAGCTCATCAATATCAGATTTGGTGGCAAGTAAACATGCACTTTTCAATTTAATTTCGTAAGCAACAAAGAGATGGTTTATTATTAGGCTTCATGTGTTGCTCAAATTCTTTTGCCACAATCTGATTTTCACTCTTATTTTTCTCCTGTTTTGCTTTATTAGCTCTATTAATATCATCTTTCAAAATGGACTCAGGAGTCATAGGAAGCAAAGTAATATTTTTATCCTTATGAACAAGAGTATACTGATTGTTTCTACCATGGTGTACAGAATTTTTATCAAATTGCCATGGTCTACCAAGTAACAAGGAACATGCTTGCATAGGTACCACATCACAATCAACATAATCAGCATATGTAGAGATACTAAAATGCACACGAACAATACGTGTTACCTTCACCTTGCCGCTGTTGTTGAACCATTGGATGTAGTAAGGATGTGGATGTGGTCTTGTGGTGAGAGATAGCTTCTCCACCATCTCCATGCTAGCCAAGTTGTTGCAGCTCCTCCATCTATGATGACGCTAATAGAACGCTCCTTCACAACTCCTTTGTATGGAACAAATTATGCCTCTGATTTTGCTCACTTTGTGTAACCTGCACACTCAAAACACGTTGAGCAACTAAACATTCATACCGTCAAGATCTTCAGCAGCCATGTATTGTGTCTCATGATCGTAATCATCTCCACCGTGTTCCTCATGTGTAATAAGAGCCAAAGTCTCCTCATCATAGTCACTAGCGGACTCATACCCACCATCCTCGTGAGCAATCATCACACGCTGAGATTTGCATTCTCTCAAAAATGTCCTCTTCCCTTACAACGACGACAAATAATATCACTTGTGTGCCCTGTTGACGCCATGGAAGAAGAAGAGCTCTGCAGGCCCGCAGTGTGCTCTTGGCGATAGTGGTGGTTGTGCCTCGCTTGTATCACGGTTGGAGGTGGCACCAAGGAGGTGATGGTGCAAAGGAAGTAGATGATGCACGTGGTGTCCATGATGAAGGTCGACCTGCAGAAAAGTTAGTGCGCGCCAATGCCCATCGATCCTGCACTTCACGCTCAGCTTTACAAGCAAGATGGAATAAACGAGTGATATTATTATAATCCTTATAGTCTAGAATGGTCTAAATCTCTATTTAATCCACCCGTAAAACGTGCAAGCATAGCTTCATTCTCCTCAACAATACCACATCTAATCAAGCCAGTTTGTAATTCCCGATAATATTCTTCTACAGAGTTTTTCCTTGTCTTAAGCGCTGCAATTTTTGAAGTAATTCACGTTGATAATATGGTGGAACCCAACGAGTACGCATAGCAGTTTTCAAAGCAGCCCAAGTAGCTGGAACAGATATAATCTACAATGTTCGCACCACCAAACACATGCAAAGCTAGTGAAAGCACAAACAGCAGCAGAACACGCCTCTCCTCGGGATATTGTAAACATGTAAATCGTTGTTCAGTTTCTAACTCCCAAGTAAGATATATATCAGAACATATCTACCCTCAAATGGTGGAATATTCAATTTCAGTTTAGGGAGATGGTCATGATCTCGCACTGAGGGGAGCCCTAATATTGCCATTATTTGCATGTGGACGACCTGGTGGTTGTGGTGCTGGTGGTTGCACGTAGTTCGATGTTGATCAACCTCATCCTCATAATCGCCCACATACTCATCATCCTCCTCGGTACCACCAAAGCAGCAGCAGCAGGAGCCAAAGAAGCACCAACAGCAGAGCAGCGGCACCAGAATTTTGTCCTCGCTCAATAGGAACACGCTGAGCTCGGCCCATACCGATTCGGAAGGGGCGAGTTGTTGTCGCTGCAGAGGTGCGATAGGTGCAGCCGGCGGTGGTTGTGGAAAACGCGAGCAATTCATCAAACTTGCTATCAAGCTTTGTTTCAAACGCCTTCTCAATGCCATCTATCTTCTCCATGGCCTCGTCAAATCTGTTTACCACGCCTTGCACCTGTCCAATCATCATTTGTGAAACTTATCATGTAGCTGTTTGTTCGTCGTGTTCTCCCAATCAGTCTCATCGGCTTGTGATCCTACCATGGTTAGCAGCAAATAGAAACACACAAGAATATGATCCTACAGACTACTAAGAAGTGGTGGTGGTGTATCACAAACCCGCAAGCAAATCTCAAATTCTTACCAGCCTCTTACCCAAAGAAAGGTGGTGATCGGCAACCGCTTGTAGTCAAAACTCTCAAAGCTTGGATATAGCGATTACTGTGGAGAATCAAACGCACGACGAGATGTATGTAGAGCTGGGAAGGCTTATGATATGGTAGCAAAAATGTCAAGAATAATCAATTCAGAGATGCAAAGTTGAATAAACGCCAACGACGGTATCAGGTCTGGTCCTAGGCTAGACCGTGCTAGAGACGCGAGCCTAGAACACTAACAAAATCACGGCGCTGCACGTAAACAAGGGAGGAGCACACTCTGAATTTTTTTTCTTTTTTTTCTTTTTTTGCACTTTTTTTTTTTTTTTTTTTTTTTTTGCTCAAGAACAAAAAATTTTCGAAAAGTCTACAAATGGTCTAAAAACTGAACTATTTTTCTTCCGCAGATGGCTTGAAGTTGGGGAGTCCTCTGCTGTCACGACTCGAGTATCGCATGATCTCGAAATCGAGAACAATGCAACAATTATCGGACTTGGACTAGGACTTGGCGGAGATGAATCTGTGGAACTCGGACCGGTGGCGGAGATGAATCTGTGGAACTCGGACCGGTGGCGGAGATGAATCTGTGGAACTTCGGACTGGTGGCGGAGATGAATCTGTGGAACTTCGGATCGGTGGCGGAGATGAATCTGGTTGAACTCGGACCGTGGCGGATATATGTTGCGGTGGACTCGGATGGGCGTGATGGCGGCGGATATGTGGTGGCGATATGGATTCGGATTGGCGGTGAATATGTGGTGGTGGTATATGGCAGCGGCGACGTGACAACCTCGTGAATGTAACTCAAACTCTAAAAGACTAGACGCTAAGACCAGAACTTGACACGACGATGCAACCGCAAATTCAACAAAGCAAATACGTAAAAGATTATGCAAAGGCTCAGATTGGTTCGGACGGGATGAACTAACCCTAATTTTTTTTGGCTTTTTCGTGGACTATAGGTATGAAGAACAGACTCGATCTAAACTACGAAAAATGAAAATCTCACCGAGCAACCTGAAATCTGATACCACTTGATAGAGGCAAAGGTGTCCCGCCTTTCGATGAGATGGTGGATTTCGCTTTGGTGGAGGTCGACTTTGACGATCCGACTACGAAGCGCAGCGAGACGCCGCGCTTTAGCAATCGCTAAACCAACTCCGAGAGGTTATTGACCACGCCGAGCACGATCAACCTCGACCACGAGGGTCTATTTCCTGCGAGCAAACGAAGAACAAGCAAGAAACCGAGATTGCAACTGGATATTGCGAATATAAGATGAAAGCTTTATTGATCAAGGTGGGGTTCGAGACGCTTTGTCCGGTCGTGGAACACAAACGGCACGCCAAGTTGCAGCTATGGCGAACTTTTAATCTAAACAAAACCCAAGTCTAAACGGTGCCCTAAGGGCTGTATATATGGAGGAAGAGGGGGAGAATTTCGTGGCCCTTGGTGGAGGGGTCCGAAACTAACCCTATCTCTTGTTTCCCCACACATACGGACTCTAAAAATAGCCTATACTAATGTATTTCGAAATTACATGGGCCTGGCCCAATAATAAGGTGACGCAGCACCTAGAATAGCCTCTGGACGAAATTTATGAAGTGGCATCTTGTATATTTCGTCCAAGGCTTCATGCACTCATTATGGTGGCTTCAAAGTCCTGAAATCATCACTTGTAACTCTATTCTTGTCCTCTTGCGCATGCCATCATCTCCATGCTTGTTCTTGCTCCAATGTTCATCCTTCTCCAAGCTAGGCCCTTCATTTGTAAGCAAAACAAATGTATCCAATTTAGGCAGCATCATATTCTCATGAACATTAGAATCATTACCAAGAAATGAAAGTACCTGGTAATTTAGTTGGCGTGCGCGAGCTCTAGTAATTGGTCCAGTATGTATAGCAGTAGGGGCTGTGGGTGTAACAATGGTATTGATGTCCTCATCACCAGCGGTAGTACCGCCCTGGCCATTTCTAGCTTTCCGAGTTTCACCTTTTCCACCATAACTTCCACATCCGGAGTCCGATTTTCGCGTTCTTTAGCTCGTTGAGAAGCTATTGACATTATCCATCCACCTAGATAGGTTACAACACCAATGGACACCATCTAATTTTCCCAATATTGGCATCTTTGCCTAGGGCTTTCAACACATCATACACTATACCACCTCCGTTTTCCGCTACCACCACGGTTGCTTTTGTTCTTTGAGAATTTGAGTTGTGGTTCCCGTGTCCTATTGTGTTTCGGCTATATAGGTACGGTTCAACGTCAACATCACCACCGCTCATCTTCGCCAAGGACTAATCATCGCCAAGGACGGTAACCTCGACGACATCTTTGTCATCTCTCGTAATTGCATTGATAACCATCATAGCCCATCTTTTGCGTTGCTTACCCATCGAGACTAGCCATTGAGTATTGCCGCTAACGTGACTTGTGCACATTAGTGATCATACTCCATAGCATACATACCATAGCATAGTGGTGCATATCTTGAGATCCACTTGTGTGTCACAAAGTTGTCATCGCATACACAATTGCTATCTTGGTTCGTGAAGTTTGCATAAGAAAAGAGCTCAAAAGAGAAAGAGCCACCCAAGCTTTTAAGCAAAGAGAAAGATAAGCAAAGAGCTTATAAGCAAGAACCATAGCATCATACTACATTAAGATTGTCATATTAGATCATCTTGGATCATTGCAATCAAATACCATACATATAGCATACTTGGGATAGAGATCGTTGCATTTTTGCCTAGTAGGTTGTGCACAAGCTCCGTATCCGCCTATTGTGCAATCGTGCTATCGTCTCTCTAGTATTGTGCAACAAGAGCATTTTCGTGGATTCCACATTTTGGCTCACTTTTGGTTTGCACAATCCCATTTATCTATTTGCGTGTGTGTTTCCGTGTACCACTACTTGCTTGGTCTACTTGTTACATTTGTGAATTTGCGAATCTTCTTCAACATTTTTGAGTCAAGCTAACGATTGCAATCAATTTTGTGCCACCATCCTAACCAAGCTCCACCAAAAGCTTTTACTTGTGTAGGTGTGAGAATCGACAAGAATCGGTACCAATAGTGCTATTTCATTGTCCGCATTTGAGTGAACTTGATTCATCTTCAACTTCGGTCAAAGGTACATTGGTATTCATTCTTCTCCTTCTACCACTCACAATTTGCTTGAAATGATGGATAGGCCAAGTTCTTCTACAAATCCACTCTTCATGGAGCAAGACGACGAAATGTCATCCTACGTCACCAAGAGCCACCTCTTTGGCGCACAACGAGCTCTCTATCAAGAGCAACAAGCAATGAGCTTAACGATCGACAACCTCTCCACCGACTTGCGACTCTCCGAGAAGCGCATAAGAGATTACTTCGACAACAAACTCGACGCAAGACAAGAAAGAGAATGATGCAAGAATGGACGAGATCCGCGCTTTGTTGGTGAACCGCGATTTCTACCTCTTCACACTCAAGACGGAGCCACTCAAGTCGCCACTCCGACGACTCCTTCTCCGACACAAGTACACCGTCATCGAACATTCTTCGCCGAGCAGGCCAAGACCGCTATGCATCTCGCAACCCGCTACACGACAAGAATCTCCAAGAGCAAGTTGATGAAGAAGTTCTCGCCCTCAATCGAGCCAAATGGCGCTTTGCTCAAGCTCAAGAACGACAACGCCTTCGCCACCAACAAGAACAAGAACGAGCACGCCTACACCAAGAGCAACAAGATGCCGAGGCTCAACGCCTTCAACAACAACAACGAGAAGCACAAGCTCTTGAGGCGAACGCGCCTTCAAGCATCAAGTCGAGCTCGCCAACCGCAATCGTGAAAGGCGCAATCAAGAGGAAGCCCTTCGAGAAGAAATACAAGAGAGGAACTACCATCCACGCATGCGCAACGCCAAGCTCCCAAGCTCATCCTCCAACTCAAGGTCAACAAGAGCAAGTTGATCATGGACTTCCTCCTCGCCAAGAGCAACATGAGGATGATTACCTCCACGCCAAGAACGTCATCATCACCATCGACCTCAAAACAATGAAGAACATCGCTATGGCAAGCTCAAGTTCACAATGCCCAAGTTCAATGGAACCAATGATCCCAAGAGTACCTCTCATGGGCATTGAAGGTCGACAAAATCTTTCGTTTGCACAACTATGATGAAGAAAAGAAGATCGCTATGGCATCACTTGAGTTCCAAGACTATGTGCTCATATGGTGGGAACAAATCCTTGAGCGCCGACAAGCAAGAGGTGAACCCCCAATCACCACTTGGGCTCAAATGAAGGATGTCATGCGAGCACGCTTTGTGCCCACCTACTACAACCGTGATCTCTTCAAGAAGCTACAACTCCTCAAGCAAGGAACAAAGAGTGTTGAAGAATACTACAAAGAGATGGAGATTGCCATGATTCGAGCCAATGTCAAGGAAGACGATGAGCAAACAATGGCATGATTCTTGAATGGACTCAACCATCCCATCAAGAAGATTGCCGACTTCCAACCCTACTCCAACCTCATTGAGCTCGTACACCAAGCTACAAAGGCGGAACGACAAGTGCAAGATGACTTCAAGTACGCCAAATACTCATCCAAGACATACGGCCTCTCCAACAACCAAGCTTCACCAACTACTCCAACTTCGACATCAACCAAGCCTTCTCCAAGCAACGACGACAAGTCATGTTACAAGAAAACTTCCACAAGTTCAAGTCGTCTTCCTCCTACTACAAGCAACTTCAAGCCGCGTGCTTCATCATCTACTCCAACCAATGAGACCGTCAAGACAAGCTCCTTCAAGTGTTTCACTTGCGGCGGCCGAGGCCACAAGTCCTATGAATGCACCAACAAGCGCACCATGATCCTCAACGCGATGGCACATACGACTCAATGAGTGAAGATGAAATGGAAGCTATTGAGCAAGTGGCCATGCACCGGCGCGTGAATGAGGATGAAGATGATGAAGTCTTTTGTGATGAAGATACGAGCCCCGCTCTCGTTGTCTCCAAGGTCTTGACACTTCAACATCAACAAGAAGAAGACCAACGATGCCACATCTTCCACAGAAAGGCCGGCATCAATGGACGATCCGTCAAGGTCATCATCGATGGAGGTAGTTGCCACAACTTGGCAAGCGAAGAACTATGCTCCAAGCTTCAATTGGTCAAGAAGAAGCACCCGCACCCCTACAAGGTTCAATGGCTAAGTGACTCCGGCACTATACGAGTTGAGCATACGGTCCAAGTATCCTTCAAAATAGGTGCATATGAAGACACTTTGGAGTGTGATGTGGTACCAATGACCGTTTGCCACCTCCTCCTTGGTCGGCCATGGCAATTCGACCGTGGTGTCTACCACAATGGGCGTACAAACCACTATAGCTTCAAGATGAAAGGCAAAGAATATGTCCTACGACCCATGTCTCCTAGTCAAGTGATCGCCGACAAACAAGCCACCAACACAAGAGAGAAGAGTGAGAAAGTGAGCCACCAAAAAGTGAGTGAGAGCCACAAGCCAAATTTGAGCGCCTCTTCGCCTAGAGAGAAAAACCTCATACTATTCGCAACCAAACATGAGATGAGAGAAGTGTGTGAGAACCCATCGAGTGTGATGCACTTTGTCCTAGTGTGCAAGGATGGAGAACCACAAACTAACACCACTCATGAGCTACCTTTGGTGTTTCAATCTCTTTTGCAGGAATTTCAAGATGTTTTCCCCGATGAGCTACCTCCGGGTCTACCTCCTCTACGAGGCATTGAGCATCGAATCGACCTCATTCCTGGAGCGCCACTTCCAAACAAAGCTCCATACCGTGTCAATCCTGAAGAAACCAAGGAGATTCAACGGCAAGTACAACAACTACTCGACAACGGTCATGTACGTGAAAGCTTAAGCCCTTGTGCCGTACCCGTTATTCTTGTGCCTAAGCCCGATGGAAGTTTCTCCTTGTGCTCCGATTGTAGACCCATAAATGCTATCACCGTGCACTATAGGCATCCCATTCCTCGCTTAGATGATATGCTTGATGAACTTAGTGGAGCCAACTTTTTCTCAAAAATTGATCTTAAAAGTGGCTATTATCAAATCCGCATTCATGAGGGTGATGAATGGAAAACAGCTTTTAAAACCAAATTTGGCTTATATGAGTGGTTGGTTATGCCTATGGGTTTGCTCTGAAGCCCCTGAACTTTTGTGCGCCTCATGCATCATGTGCTTAGACCTTATATTGGAATCTTTGTTGTGGTTTACTTCGATGATATTCTTGTGTTTAGCAAAACCATGAAAGAGCATCTTGATCATGTTAAGCTTGTTTTGCAAACGCTTCGAAAGGAAAGTCTTTATGCCAACTTGAAGAAATGCACTTTTGGCGTTGACAAAGTGGTTTTCTTTGGTTTCGTTGTCTCCTCCAAGGGTGTCCATGTTGATGAAACTAAGATCAAAGCAATTAAAACTTGGCCCCAACCCACCAATTTGCAACAAGTGCGAAGTTTCCTTGGTCTTGTAGGTTTTTATCGCCGCTTTGTGAAAAACTTTAGCACTATTGCAGCCCCTTTGCATGCTTTGAGTAAGAAGAATACTCCTTTTGTTTGGGGACCTTTGCAATCAAACGCTTTTGATGAGCTCAAGTCTTTGCTTACTCATGCTCCAATTCTTGCTTTGCCCAATTTTGACAAAACTTTTGAGGTCCATTGTGATGCAAGTGGTACCGGAATTGGCGGAGTTTTAATGCAAGAAAAACGAGTCATTGCTTATTTTAGTGAAAAACTCTCCGGTGCTCAACTTAACTATCCCGTATATGACAAGGAATTGTATGCTTTAGTGCGTGTGCTACATGTTTGGAAACATTATCTTAGGCCTCATGAGTTTGTCATCCTTACCGATCATGAAACGCTTAAGTACTTGAAAGGTCAAACTAAATTGAACAAGCGTCATGCCAAATGGAGTGAATTTATTAAATCTTTCCCATATGTGATCAAGTACATTAAGGGTAAGGAAAATGTAGTTGCCGATGCACTTTCACGCATATGCACGCTTGTCACCCAACTTGAGTTGAATGTTATAGGCTTTGAGTACATCAAAGACTTATATGCTAGTGATCCATCTTTTGCACCTCATTATGCTAAATGTTTGACGCATACATCTTGGGAACAATATTACATCAAGGATGGTTATCTTATGAGAGCTAACAAACTAT
>JAHHZJ010007223.1:0-12065 GCA_021437245.1 Aegilops speltoides | reverse complement strand
AGGAGTCTCGAAATGGTCGAGACATAAAGATTGATATATTGAAGCCTATGTTTGGAGTTCGGAATGGTTCCGAGGCAAACGCAATTATCGGAGTGCCGAGGTTACCGAAACCCCCGGAGGTAAATGGCCCTCGGTGGGCCTTGAGGGAGAAGAGGAGGGGCGGCTGTGAGGTGGCGCGCTGCCCCTGGCCCCTGACCGAATAGGATAGGGAGGGCGCCCTCCTCTTCCTCCCCCAATCCTATTCCAGCTAGAAAGGGGGGGAGTCCTACTCCGGTGGGAGTAGGACTCCTCGGCAGCCCTATCTAGGCCGGCCGGCCTCCCTCCTCCCTCCTTTATATCACGAGGGCAAGGGGCACCCCATAACACACAAGTTTGATCTACGGATCGTTCCTCAGCAGTGTGCAGTGCCCCTCCACCATATTCCACCTCGGTCATATCGCTCGCGAAGCTTAAGTGACCTGCTGTACGATGAAACATCAAGATCGTCACTGCGCCCGTCGTGCCGACGGAACTCCCTCGACACTTTCGGCTGGATCGGGAGTATGAGGACGTCATCGTAATGACGCGGTGTAAAGAACTCGAGGCGTAGAGAATGCTTGGCGCCCGGATCGGTCGGATCGCGAGGAGAGCGTCACGCATCACTTCCTCTACGTTGTGATCGCTTCCGCTTGGGTCTCGAGGATGCGTAGACAACACTCTCCCCTCTCGTTGCTATACATCACCATGATCTATAGCGTGTGCGAGGGAAAATTTTGAAATTACTACGCTCCCCAACAGTGGCATCATCCGAGCCTAGGTTTTTATGGTTTGATGTTTTGCACGAGTAGAACCTAAGTGAGTTGTGGGCTATACAAGTCATACTACCTACCAACATGTCATACTTTTGTTCAGCGGTATTGTGAGATGAGGCGGCCGGACCAAACATTCCGCGTGACGCTTCAGCGAGCTGGTTTCACCGCTCTGAGCATTCGTTGCTTAAAGGTGTTGGGCGGGTGTCTGTCTCTCACTTTAGTTGAGCAGAGTGTGGCTACGCCCGGTCCTTGAGAAAGTTAAGCGGAGTCTATTGGACGAAATGTCGTTGTGGTTTTGATGCGTGGTGAGGCTGGTTCTTGCTTAAGCCCGTAGCAGCCACGTAAAATTTTACAACAACAAAGTAGAGGACGTCTAACTTGTTTTTGCAGGCATGTTGTGATGTGATATGGTCAAGGCGTGATGCTATATTTTATTGTATGAGATGATCATGTTTTGTAACGAAGTTATCGACAGCTGGTACTGGAGCCATATGGTTTAAACTTATTATATGCAATGCAATAAGCCTCAGTAATGCTTTACTTTATCACTAAGCGGTAGCGATATTAAATAGAAGAGCATAAGTTTGGCGAGGACGACAAGCGATGCTACGATGGAGATCAAGGTGTCGCTATGGGTGATTTATGGTGATCATGGTGGTGCTGCAGATGGAGATCATGAAGCACAAGATGATGATGGCCATATCATATCACTTATATTGATTTGCATGTGATGTTTATCCTTTATGCATCTTATCTTGCTTTGATTGACGGTAGCATTATAAGATGATCTCTCACTAAATTATCAAAGTGTTCTCCGGTATGCAGTTGCCAAAGTTAAGCGTGCGACACCGTGATCGGGTGTGATAAGCTCTCGTCCATCTACAGGTGCAAGCCAGTTTTGCTGCATAGAATACCGGGTTATACTTGGCGAGCCTAGCATATGCAGATATGGCCTCGGAACACGGAGACGAAAGGTCGACTTGAATCATATAGTAGATATGATCAACATAAGATGTTCACCATTGAAAACTACTCCATTTCACGTGATGATCGGTTATGGTTTAGTTGATTTGGATCACGTGATCACTTAGATGACTAGAGGATGTCTGTCTAAGTGGGAGTTCTTAAATAATATGATTAATTGAACTTAAATTTATCATGAACTTAGTCCTATTAGTATTTTGCAAATTATGTTGTAGATCAATAGCTCAGCGTTGTTGCTTTCATATGTTTATTTTGATATGTTCCTAGAGAAAATTGTGTTGAAAAATGTTAGTAGCAATGATGCGGATTCGATCCGTGATCGGAGGTTTATCCTCATTGTCGCTGTGTAAGAATTATGTCCTTAATGCACCGCTAGGTGATGCACCTGGTGCAGGAGGTGCTGATGCAAGCGTTAGAACGCTTGGCTGGCTCAATATGATGACTACTTGATAGTTTAAGTGCACCATGCTTACCGGCATTAGAATCGGGACTTCAAAGCGTTTTGAACGTCATGGACCATATGAGATGTTCCAGGAGTTGAAGTTAATATTTCAAGCAAATACCCGAGTTGAGAGATATGAAGTCTTCAACAAGTTCTATAGCTAAAAGATGGAGGAGAATCGCTCAACTAGTGAGCATGTGCTCGGATTATGCAGGTACTACAATCGCTTTGAATCAAGTGGAGTTAATCTTCCCGGATAAGATAGTGATTGATGAATTCTCTAGTCACCATCACCAAGTTAGTAGAACTTCGTGATGAACTATAATATGAAGGATACTAGTAAACGATTCCCAAGCTCTTCATTGATGCTAAAATCGGCGGTAGAAATCAAGAAAAAGCATCAAGTGTTGATGGTTAACAAGACCACTAGTTTCAAGAAAAGGGCAAAGGGATAAGGGGAACTTCAAGTAGATTGACAAGCAAGTTGTCACTCACGAAAGAAGACCCAAGTCTGGACCTAAGCTTGAGACTAAGTGCTTCTCTTACAAAGGACCTTGATTCTTTGAAGCGAGAACTACCCCAAGTATTTGGCGGATAAGAAGGATGGCAAAGGTAAACAAAAGGTATATTTGATATACATGTGTGTACTTTACTAGTGTTTATAGCAACCCCTCGGTATTTGGATGCTGGTTCGGGTTGCTAGAGTAGTAACTTCAAAGCAGGGAGTTGCGGAATAAGCGAAACTAGTTAAGGGGGTGAAGTGACGATGTGTTGAAAGTAGTTTCAAGATTGATATGATCATCATCGCACACTCCTATACTTTGGGATTAGTGTTGAAACTAAATAAATGTTATTTGGTGTTTCGTTGAGCATGAATATGATTTGATCGTGTTTATTGCAATACGGTTCTTCATTTAAGTAAGAGAATAAACTGTTGTTACATTTACATGAATAAAACCTTATATGGTTACACCCAATGAAAATGGTTCATTGGATCTCGATAAATAGTGATACACATATTCATAATATTGAAACCAAAATACAAAGTTAATAATGATAGTGCAACTTATTTGTACCTTGCCGTTTAGAGTCATATTGGTGTAAAAGCGCATGAAGAAACTCCATGCGATGGACTTTTGGAATCACTTGATTATGAATCACTTGATGCTTGCGAACCGTGCCTTTTGGGCAAGATGACTAAAACTCCGTTCTCCGAAACAATGGAACAAGCTCTTGACTTATTGGAATAATACATACCGATGTATGCGATCCAATGAGTGTTGATGCTCGTGGCAAAATATCGTTATTTTCGACCTTCACAAGATGATTTGGCGCAGATATGGGTATATCTACTTGATGAACATAAGTCCAAAATAGTTGAAAGGTTCAAAGAATTTCGAGTGAAGTGGAAAAATCATCGTAACAAGAAAATAAAGTTTACGTGATCTGATCACGAGACGAATATTTGAGTTCTGAGTTTGGTCTTCAATTAAAACAATGTGGAATAGTTTCACAGCTCACGCCACGCGAACATCACAATGTTATGGTGTGTCCAAACATCGTAACTGCACTTTATTGGATATAGTGCAATCTATGATGTTTCTTACCGATTTACCAATATCGTTTTGGGATCATGCATTAGAGACAGCTGCATTCACGTTAAATAGGGCACCATCTAAATCCGTTGAGATGACACTATATGAACTGTGGTTTAGCAAGAAACCAAGTTGTCGTTTCTTAAAAGTTTGGAGTTGCGATGCTTATGTGAAAAGTTTCATCGATATGCTCGGAACCCAAATCGAGAAGTCGTCTTCATAGGATACCCAAAGAGGCAATTGGGTACACCTTCTATCACGAGATCCGAAGGCAAGACATTCAATTGCTAAGAATGGATCCTTTCTAGAAGGAGTTTCTCTCGAAAAGAAGTGAGTGGGAGGAAAGTAGAACTTGATGAGGTAATTGTACCTTCTCCTTACTTGAAAGTAGTTTGTCACGCGAAACGGTTTACGAGACATCTACACCAAATAGTGAGGAAGTTGATGATGTTGATCATGAAACTTCAGATCAAGTTACTAGAACCTCGTAGATCAACGAGTAAGATCCGCATTTGAGTGATACGGTAATCCTGTTACGGAAATCATGCTACTAGATCATGATGAACCTACAAACTATGAAGAAGCGATGGTGAGCTCCAGATTCCATAAAAATGGCTTGAGGCCATGAAATCGAGATGGGATCCATGTATGAAAACAAAGTATGGACTTTGGTTGACTTGCCTAGGGTAGGCAAGCAATAGAAAACAAGTGGATCTTCAAGAAGAAGGTAGACGTGACGGTAATATTAATTTGTCTACAAAGCTCGACTTGTCGCCAAGGGTTTCGACAAGTTCAAGGATTGACTACGATGGGACCTTCTCACCGTGAAGCGATGCTTAAGTCTGTCCGAATCATGTTAGCAATTACAGATTTATGATTATGAAATTTGGCAAATGGATGTAAAGCTGCATTCTGAATGGATTTACGGAAGAAGAGTTGTATATGATGCAACCCGAGAAGGTTTTATCGATCCAAAGGGAGCTAACAAAGTGTGCAAGCTCAGCGATCCATTTATGGACTGGTGCAAGCATCTCGGAGTTGGAATAAGCGCTTTGATAGTGTGATCAAAGCATTTGGTTTATCAGACTTTTGGAGAAGCCTTGTATTTACAAGAAAGTGAGTGGGAGCTCTGTAGCATTTACGATATTATATGTAGATGACATATTGCGATCGGAAATGATATAGAATTCTGGATAGCATAAAGGATACTTGAAGAGGTTTTCAAAGAAAGACCTCGGTAAAGCTGCTCACATATTGAGCATCAAGATCTATAGAGATAGATCAAGGCGCTTGATAAGTTTTTCAATGAGTACATACCTTGACAAGATTTTGAAGTAGTTTAAAATGGAGCAGTCAAAGAAAGAGTTCTTGCACGTGTTTACAAGGTGTGAAATTGAGTAAGACTCAAAACCCGACCTGCAGCCGAAGATAGAAAGAGAATGAAAGTCATTCCCTATGCCTTGCCATAGGTTCTATAAAGTATGCCATCTTTGTACCAGATCTATTGTATACCACTGCACGAGTTTGGCAAGAGTACAATAGTGATCTAGGAAGTAGATCCTTTGGACAGCGGTCAAAATTATCCTTAGTGGAATAAGGATATGTTTCTCGATTATGGAAGTGACAAAAGGTTAAATGCGTAAAGGGTTACGTCGATGCAAGTTTTGACGATCGCGATGACTCTAAGTCTCGATCTAGATACATATTGAAAGTGGGAGCAATTAGCTAAAGTAGCTTCGTGCGAGCATTGTAGACATAGAAAAATTGCAAAATACATAGCGGATCTGAATGTGAAAGACCGTTGACTAAGACTCTCTCACAAGCAAAACATGATCACACCTTAGTACTCTTTGGGTGTTAATCACATAGCGATGTGAACTAGATTACTGACTCTAGTAAACCCTTTGAGTGTTGGTCACATATTGATGTGAACTATAGGTGTTAATCACATGGTGATGTGAACTATTGCTGATGAAATCACATGGCGATGTGAACTAGATTATTGACTCTAGTGCAAGTGGGAGGCTGAAGGAAATATGCCCTAGAGGCAATAATAAAGTTATTATTTATTTCCTTATTTCATGATAAATGTTTATTATTCATGCTAGAATTGTATGCTTAGGAAACATAATACATGTGTGAATACATAGAACAAGCAGGTGTCACTAGTATGCCTCTACTAGACTAGCTTGTTAATCAAAGATGGTTAAGTTTCTAACCATAGACAAAGGAGTTGTTATTTGATTAACAAGGTCACATCATTAGTTAGAATGATCTGATTGACATGACCCATTCCATTAGCTTAGCACCCGATCGTTTAGTATGTTGCTATTGCTTTTATCCATGACTTATACATGTTCCTATAACTATGAGATTATGCAACTCCGTTCTGGGAGGAACACTTTGGAGTACTACCAAGCGTCCTAGCGTAACTTGGTGATTATAAAGAGTACTGAGGTGTCTCCAAAGGCGGATGTTGGGTTGGCGTATTTGAGATTAGGTTTTGTCACTCCGATTGTGGAGAGGTATCTCTGGGCCTCTCGGTAATACACATCCTTTGAAGCCTTGCAAGCAATACAACTAATGAGTTAGCTGTGAGATGATGTATTGAGCGAGTAAAGAGACTTGCGAGTAGCGAGATTGAACTAGGTATTGGATACTGAGCGATCGAATCTCGGGCGATGTAACGTACCGATGACAAAGGAACAACGTATGTTGTTATGCGATGCGACCGACAAAGATCTTAGTAGAATATGTAAAGAACCAATATGGGCATCAGGGTCCGCTATTGGTTATTGACCGTGAATAGTTCTAGGTCATGTCTACATTGTTCTCGAACCGTAGGGTCCGCATGCTTAAGGTTTCGATGACAGTTATTATGAGTTTATGAGTTTTGATGTACCGAAGAAGTTCGGAGTCCCGGATGTGATCACGGACATGACGAGGAGTCTCGAAATGGTCGAGACATAAAGATTGATATATTGGAAGCCTATGTTTGGAGTTCGGAATGGTTCCGGGCGAAAACAGGAATTTACCGGAGTCTTAGGAGGTTGCGAAACCCCAGAGTAAATGGGCCTCGGTGGGCCTCGAGGGAGAGAGGAGAGGGCCGGCCAGGAGGTGGCCGCAGCCCTCTCCCCCATTCGAATAGGACAGGAGGCGGCGCCCCCTCTCCTCTTCCCCTCCCCAATCCTATTCCAACTAGGAAGGAGTCCTACTCCCGTGGGAGTAGGACTCCTCCCGCCAGCTCTATCTAGGCCACCGGCCTCCCCCTCCCTCCTTTATATGGAGGGCAGGGGCACCCCATAACACACAAGTTTGATCTATGGATCGTTCCTTAGCGTGTGCGGTGCCCTCCTCACCATATTCCACCTCGGTCATACCGTCCATGAAGCTTAAGCGAAGCCCTGCCAGATGAAACATCAAGATCGTCACCCGCCCGTCGTCTTGTGGAACTCTCCCTCGACACTCGGCTGGATCGAGATCTGAGGGGCGTCATCGAGCTGTCGTGTGTCAAGAACTTCAGGCGGCCCAGATAGCGGCGCCGGGATCGGTCGGATCGCGAGGAGGCGTCGACTACTTCCTCTACGTTGTGATCGCTTCGCCGGGTCTCAGGTGCGTAGACAACACCTCTCCCCTCTCGTTGCTATACATCACCATGATCTTGCGTGTGCGTGGGAAAATTTTGAAATTACTCGTTCCCCAACGAGCGGCGCCCTTTCCTCTTCCCCTCCCCAATCCTATTCCAGCTGGAAGGGGAGTCCCTCCGGTGGGGTAGGACTCCTCGCCGCCTCCTCTAGGCAGCGGCGTCCCCCTCCCTCCTTTATATCACGGGTGAGGCACCCTAGAACAGACAAGTTTGATCTACGGATCGTTCCTGCCATGTGTCGGTGCCCCTCCACCATATTCCACCTCGGTCATCCAAGTCGCGAAGCTTAGCGAAACCCTGCGCCCAGTGAAACATCAAGATCGTCGCCACGCCCGTCGTGGCTGTGGGAACTCTCCCTCGACACTCGGCTGGATCGAGTCTGAGGCGTCATCGAGCTGCGCGTGTGTCAAGAACTTCCGGCGCCGAATGTGGCCTTGCGGGATCGGTCGGATCGCGAGGAGAGCGTCGACTTACTTCTCTCGTTGTGATCGCTTCGCTTCGGGTCTACTGATGCACGTGACAACCTCTCCCCTCTCGTTGCTATGCATCACCATGATCTTGCGTTAATGCGTAGGAAATTTTTGAAATTACTCGTTCCCAACACACTCCATGGACACACAAGTTGATCTGAATCGTTCCTTAGCCGTTATGCTGTGCCCCTTCCACCATATTCCACCTCGGTCATATCATCGCGAAGCTTAAGGCGAAACCTGCGCCGATAGAACATCAAGATCGTCCTGCCTTGCGTGTCGACTTGTGGAACTCTCCCTCGACACTCGGCTGGATCGGAGTTAGAGGGCGTCATCGAGCTGAGCGTGTGCTGAACTTCGGAGGTGTATGTCGTTGATTACTTGGATCGGTCGGATCGTGAAGGCGTCGACTACATCAACAGCGTTGTCATAGCGCTTCGCTTACGGTCTCTACAGTGCGTGGGCGAACACTCTCCCCTCTCGTTGCTATATCATCACCATGATCTTGCGTGTGCGTAGAGATTTTTTGAAATTACTCGTTTTCCCCAGCAGTGGCATCGAGCCTAGGTTTTATGCATTGATGTTATATGCATGAGTAGAACACAAGTGAGTTGTGGGCGATATAAGTCATCTTGCCTACTAGCATGTCATACTTCAGTTGGCGGTATTCTTTGGATGAAGCGGCCGGACCGACATTACGCGTGCGCTTCGCGAGACCGGTTCTCTGAAGGCGTGCTTTACACACGGTGGGTGGCGGTGTCGGTTCTCCAACTTTAGTTGAACCGAGTGTGGCTCGCGGGTCCTTGTGAAGGTTAAAGCGAGTCTATTTGACAAACTATCGTTGTGGTTTGATGCGTGGTAAAACGGTTCTTGCTAAGCCCGTAGCAGCCACGTAAAATTTGCAACTTGACAAAGTACGGATGTCTAACTTGTTTTTGCAGGGCATGTTGTGATGTGATATGGTCAAGGCGTGATGCTATATTTTATTGTATGAGATGATCATGTCTTGTAACGAAGTTATCGACATGGCAGGAGCCATATGGTTGTCGCTTTATTGTAAATGCAAGCATACATAATTGCTTTACTTTATCACTAGCGGTAGCGATAGTTCGTAGAAGCAATAGATGGCGTAACGACAACGATGCTACTGATGGAGATCAAGGTGTCGCGCGGTGGCGATGGTGATCCACGACGGTGCTTCGGAGATGGAGAATCACAAGCACAAGATGATGATGGCCATATCATATCACTTATATTGATTGCATGTGATGTTTATCCTTTATGCATCTTATCTTGCTTTGATTGTGGTAGTATTTTAAGATGATCTCTCACTAATTATCAAAAGTGTTCTCCACGAGTATGCACCGTTGCGAAAGTTCTTCGTCTTTGAGACACTGCGTGATGACCGGTGTGATAGGCTCTACGTTCAATACAGCAGGTGCAAAAGCAGTTGCACCTGCGAATACTCAGAGTTATACTTGATGAGCCTAGCATATCTGAGATATGGCCTCGGAACACGGAGACCGAAGGTCGGCGTGAATCATATAGTAGATATGAAAAACATAGAGATGTTCACCATTGAAACTACTCCATCTCACGTGATGATCGGACATGGTTTAGTTGATTTGGATCACGTGATCACTTAGATGACTAGAGATGTACATCTAAGTGGGAGTTCTTTAGTAATATGATTAATTGAACTTAAATTTATCATGAACTTAGTCCTGGTAGTATTTTGCAAATTATGTTGTAGATCAATAGCTCGCGTTGTTGCTTTCATATGTTTATTTTGATATGTTCCTAGAAAAGCTGTGTTGAAAGATGTTAGTAGCAATGATGCGGATTGGATCCGTGATCGAGGTTTATCCTCATTGCTCTTGGAGAAGAATTATGTCCTTGATGCACGCTAGGTAGCGGACCTATTGCGAGGAAGCGGATCAGGAGCGTTATGAGCGTTTGGCTAGCTCAATATAATGACTACTTGATAGTTTAGTGCACCATGTAACGGCTTAGAATCGGGACTTCAGGGCGTTTTGAGCGTCATGGACCATATGAGATGTTCGAGAAATTGAAGTTGATATTTCAAGCAAATACCGAGTTGAGAGATATGAAGTCTCAAACAAGTTCTATAGCTAAAGATGGAGAAGAACAGCTCAACTAGTGAGCATGTGCTCAGATTATGCAGGTACTTCAATCACTTGAATCAAGTGGGAGTTAATCTTCCGAGATAAGATAGTGATTGACAGAATTCTCTAGTCACAATCACCAAGTTAGTAGAACCGTGATGAACTATAGTATGCAAGGGATGGCCAGCGATTCCCGAGCTCTCGTGATGTGGAAATCGGCGAAGGTAGAAATCAAGAAAGAGCATCAAGTGTTGATTGACAAGACCACTAGTTTCAAGAAAAGGCAAAGGAAAGAAAGGGAACTTCAAGTGGAAAGACAAGCAAGTTGTCACTCCTGCGAAGAAGCCCAAAATGGACCATAGCACAAAGCCGAGTGTTTACCTTCAAAGGAAATAGTCCTTTGAGCGGAAATGCCACGAATATTTGGTGGATAAGAAGGATGGAAAAGAGTGAACAAGGGTATATGTTGATATCTGATTATTGATGTGTACCTTACTAGTGTTTATAGTAGCCCACGAGTATTTGATACTTGTTAGGTTGCTAAGATTAGTAACTAAAAGCAGGGAGTTCTGAGAATAAATAGAGACTAGTTGAAGGGAAGTGGCGATGAGTGTTGGAAGTAGTTCCAAGATTGATATGATCATCATTGCACACTCCTATACTTCCGGGATTAGTGTTAAACCTAAATAAATGTTATTTGGCATTTCGTTGAGCATGAATATGATTTGATCATGTTTATTGCAATCGATGTTATTCATTTAAAGTCGAGAGAATAATTGTTGTTACGTTTACATGAATAAAACCTTCAATGGTCATACACCCAATGAAAATAGTTTGTTGGATCTCGATCGTAGTGATACACATATTCATAAAATTAATGCCAAAAGATGCAAAGTTAATAATGATAGTGCAACTTATTTGTGGCACTTGCCGTTTAGGTCATATCGATTGTAAAGCGCATGAAGAAACTCCATAAAGATGGATTTTCGGAATCACTTGGTTATGAATCATTTGATGCTTGGGAACCGTGCCTTTTGGGCAAGATGACTAAAACTCCGTTCTCGGAACAATGGAGCGAACTCTTGACTTATTGGAAATAATACATACCGATGTATGCGATCCAATGAGTCTTGATGCTTTCGTGGCAAATATCGTTATTTTCGACCTTCACAAGATGATTTGAGCGAGATATGGGTATATCTACTTGATGAAACATAAGTGCTGAAATAGTTGAAAGGTTCAAAGAATTTCAGAGTGAAGTGGAAAAATCATCGTAACAAGAAAATAAAGTTTCGCGATCGTCATCGGAGACAAATATTTGAGTTCTGAGTTTGGTCTTCAATTAAAACAATGTGGAATAGTTTCACAGCTCACGCCACGGAAAACCACATCGTTATGGTGTGTCCGAGCGTCGTAACCGCGCTTTATTTGATATGGTGCGATCTATGATATCTCTTTACCACTATCGTTTTTGGGGTTATGCATTAGAGACAGTTGCATTCACGTTTTAAAATAGGGCACCATCTAAATCCATTGAGGCGACACGTATGAACTATGGTTTAGCGATAAACCTAAGTTGTTTCTTTCTTAAAGTTTGGGGCTGCGATGCTTATGTGAAAAAGTTTCATCTGATAAGCTCGAACCCAAATCGGAGAAATCGTCTTCATAGAATACCCAAAGGAAATTGTTGGGTACACCTTCTATCACAGATCCGAAGGCAAGACATTCGATTGCTAGAATGGATCCTTTCCGAGAAGGAGTTTCTCTCGAAAAGAAGTGAGTGGGAGGAGAGTAGAACTTGATGAGGTAATTGTACCTTCTCCCTTATTGGAAAGTAGTTCATCAAAATCAGTTCAAGTGATTCTACACCAATTAGTGAGGAAGTTAATGATGATGATCATCAAACTTCAGATCAAGTTGCTACCAAACCTCATAGGTCTTCGAGTAAGATCCGCATTGAGTGACGGTAATCATGTTACGGAAGTCATGTTACTAGACCATGATGAACCTA
>JAHHZJ010007222.1:0-13832 GCA_021437245.1 Aegilops speltoides | reverse complement strand
TGAGCATCAAGATCTATAGAGATAGATCAAGACGCTTGATAAGTTTTTCAATGAGTACATACCTTGACAAGATTTTGAAGTAGTTCAAAATGGAACATCAAAGAAAGAGTTCTTGCCTGGTTACAAGGTGTGAAATTGAGTAAGACTCAAAACCCACCACGGCAGTAAGATAGAAAAAGAATGAAAGTCATTCCCTATGCCTTGGCCATAGGTTCTATAAAGTATGCCATGCTGGTACCAGATCTATTGTATACCCTACACTGAAGTTTGGCAAGGAGTACAATAGTGATCTAGGAGTAGATCACTAGACAGCAGTCAAAATTATCCTTAGTGGAATAAGGATATGTTTCTCGATTATGGAAGTGACAAAAGGTTCTCGTAAAGGGTTACGCCGATGCAAGTTTTGACACCGATCCGATGACTCTAAGTCTCGATCTAGATACATATTGAAAGTGGGAGCAATTAGCTAGAGTAGCTCCGCAAGAGCATTGTAGACATAGAATATTTGAAAATACATAACGGCTCAATGTGATGCATCGCTGACTAAACTTCTCTCATGAGCAAAACATGATCATACCTTTGTACTCTTTGGGTGTTAATAACATAGCGATGTGAACTAGATTATTGACTCTAGTAAACCCTTTGGTGTTGGTCACATGACGATGTGAACTATGGGTGTTAATCATATACGATATGATTATTGGTGTTCAATCACATGGCGATGTAAACTAGATTATTGACTCTAGTGCAAGTGGGAGACAAGGAAATATGCCCTAGAGGCAATAATAAAGTTATTATTTATTTCCTTATTTCATGATAAATGTCTATTATTCATGCTAGAATTGTATTAACCGGAAACATAATACATGTGTGAATATATAGACAAACAGAGTGTCACTAGTATGCCTCTACTTGACTAGCTTGTTAATCAAAGATGGTTATGTTTCCTAACCATGAACAAAGAGTTGTTATTTGATTAACGGGATCACATCATTAGTTGAATGATCTGATTGACATGACCCATTCCGTTAGCTTAGCACCGATCGCTTAGTATGTTGCTATTGCTTTCTTCATGACTTATACATGTTCCTATGACTATGAGATTATGCAACTCCCGCTTGCCGAGGAACACTTTGGGTACTACCAAATGTCACAACGAATCGGGTGATTATAAAGGAGTACTACAGGTGTCTCCAAAGGCGATGTTGGGTTGGCGATTTCGAGATTAGGATTTGTCACTCCGATTGTCGGAGAGGTATCTCTAATCCCTCTCGCTAATGCACATCACTTAAGCCTTGCAAGCATTACAACTAATGAGTTAGTTGCAAGATGATGTATTACGGAACAAGTAAAGAGACTTGCTGGTAACGAGATTGAACTAGGTATTGATACCGACGATCGGATCTCGGCAAGTAACATACCGATGACAAAGGGAACAACGATGTTGTTATGCGGTCTCGACCGATAAAGATCTTCGAGAATATGTAGGAACCAATATGGGCATCCAGGTCCCGCTATTGGTTATTGACCGAGACATGTCTCGGTCATGTCTACATTGTTCTCGAACCGTAGGGTCCGCACGCTTAAGGTTTCAAGGAGTTATATTATGAGTTTGTGTATTTTGATGTACCAAGGAGTTCGAGTCCCGGATGTGATCACGGAACGACGAGGAGTCTCGGAATGGTCGAGACATAAAGATTGATATATTGACGGCTATATTCGACATCGGAATGGTTCCGAGTGGTTTCGGATAATACGGAGTGCCGAGGGGTTACCGAACCCCGGGAAGTAATGGGCCTTAAACCACGAGGGAGAGAGGGGCTGCACCAGAGGGGCGCGCCCCCCATGGGGAGTCCGAATTGACAAGGAGGGGGCACGCCCCCTTCCTCTCCCTCTCCCTCCCTTTCCTTCCCTTCCCCTTCCTAGTTGGATAGGAAAGGGAGTCCTACTCCCACTAGGAGGACTCCCCCCCCCCTGGCCGGGGCCGCCCTCCTTGCTCCTTTATATACAAGGGGCACCCAGACACACAAGTTGATCCTGAGATCGTTTAGCCGCGTGCCCCTTCCACCATATTCCACCGGTCATATCGAGCGGTTCGGCCCCGCCGGTAGAACATCAAGATCGCACCACGCCGTGCCGACGGAACTCTCCCCGGAGCTTTGCGGATCGGAGCCCGAGGAGCCCACCGAGCTGTACGGGTGTCAAGAATCGAGGCGCCGGAGTAACGGGCGTGGATCGGTTGATCGCGAGAAACGACACTACTTCCTTGCCGATCGCCCGCTCGTCACGAGGGGAGACAACACTTCCCCTCGGCTATGCATCACCATGATCTTGCAGCGAGGAAATTTTGAAATTACTACGCCCCCAACAGGGTAACGATTCGCCCCTTATTGAAAGTAGTTCATCACAAGAACTGCCCCTGACAACTACACCAATTAGTGAGGAAGCTAATGATATTGATCATGAAACTTCGATGTTTTATAACCCGAGGTCTAAGAGGAGATCCGCATGAGTGGTACGGTAATCCATTCGAAGTCATGTTACTTGACCATGATGAACCTAAATAAAACTTGAAAATTGAAATTTTTAAGGGCCAAGGAAAATTCGGGCCCAAAAGCCATTGAGAATAAATGGACTTTAAGAAGACGAAAGATTAATGTAATTTTATAAAGTAATTTTGTGAAAGGTTTTCAAAGTTCAAGGGGTTGACTAGAGACTTTCACCGAAGCGATGCTTAAGTCTGTCAATCATGTTAGCAATTTGCATTTTATGATTATGAAATTTGGCAAATGGATGTCAAACTGCATTCTTGAATGGATTTCTAAAGAAGAGTTGTATATGATGCAACTAGAAGGTTTTGTTGATCCAAAAGGTGTAACAAAGTGTGCCCCAAACATCCATTTATGGACCGTAAGCATCTCGAGTTGAATAAACGCTGATAGTGTGATCAAAGCATATGGTTTTAACAGACTTTGGAGAAGCTTTATTTACAAGAAAGTGACGGGAGCTCAGAGTTTCATATTATATGGATGAATTCATTAATTGGAAATGATATAGAATTTCGGATAGCATAAAGGATACTTAAATAAAAGTTTTTCTATGAAAGACCTCGGTGTATATATTGGGCATCAAGATTTATAGAGATAGATCAAGACGCTTAATTGACTTTCACAAAGCACATACCTTGATAAAGTTTTGAAAGTTCAAAATGGATCGCAAAGAAAGGGTTTGCCTGCTAAAGGTGTGAAATTGAGTCGCTCAATGCCCGCCACAAAAGAAGATAGAGAGAAATGAAAGATGTTCCTATGCTTCACCATAGGCTCTATCATGTATGCAATGGCTACGACCGACGGTGCTTAGCAATAAGCTTCAGAAGGTACCAAAGTAATCCAGGGGAATTGGATCGGAACAAAACCCCGGGCAAGGAACCATTTCCTTCAAATTTACCCGAAAGGACAAGGGTTTAAATGCAAAGGTAGTGAAAGGAGCGAAGGGTGGTTTAAACAAACCGGGGGATCCGAACGGATTTCTAAACGAAACCGATAAGGGTTTTTATTAAACCTGTACGGGTAAGTTTCGAAAAGGGGCCGGCGGAATCCAATTTAAGGGAAAGACATAAGGCGCCCCCCGGACCAAGCCAATGGGAGCTGGATTTGAAGATCATCGGATCTGTGTTCAAACCCAGTTGCCCTCCCAAGAAAACTTCGACCAAACTCCATTGTTGAAAGGAATCAGATTTTTCCACAAGGAGGGGAAAACCCAAGGCAATAAAAAGTTTTAATTTCCCATTCGAAAAGTTTAATTAGCTAGAATTTTTAAAGGAAACATAACGGTGAATTGCAAACCCATATAGCCCTCTACAGCCAAACAAAATGGATTTTCAACCAAGACATGTGTTGTCATTTGATTAATATACTCTTAGGAAGGGAGACAGAATTCCTTAGAGCATTATGTTATTATTTATTTTTTTCATGATTAAATGTTTTAATTATGAGATTATAACCCAAAAACGGTTAAAAGCCACAACTAACTGGGTATTATAAAGGGTTATGGTTTCCAAAGGACATGTTGGGTCAAAGGGAATTAGGGTCACTCCATTTTGGAGAGGATTTGTTGGAATGCCATCCATAAGCCTTAAGCAATGTGCTTAGTTATTGGAATTGCTTTCCATGAACTTAAAAGTTGAACTAGGAGATATCACTCTTCCGGAAGAACATGTGACAAAGGGAACAACATTTTATTGGTTTGAATAAAGATCTTGGTTTCCAAAGGGCATGTTGGGTTATTTTATTTAGGTTGTCACATGTTCTGAACCCGGGCCCTTCGTTAATGAATTTTATTATAGTTTTAAAGGATGTACAATTTGGAGGGATGTTTCACGGAAGAGAGGAGCTTGGCCGAACAAAAGATTGAATAGGAATTGTTTGACATCAAATTTCCGTAAATAGGATTTTACAAGGGAACCAACCCCGTGTTGGGCCGGGGCCTTAAAAGAAAAGGGGACCCCCCTCCCCCAAGGAATAGGAAAGGAGGGGGTTTTTTCCCCCCTCCTTCCCCCAAGTCCTAGTCCAACTAGGGAAAGTCCACCCGGGAGGGAACCTCCGCCCTCCTAGGGCCGCTGCCCCCCTTGCTCCTTTATACGGGGGGCACCCTAGAGACACAAAGTTGATCACGGATCGCCAGCCCCCGGGTGCCCCTCCACCATATTCCACCTCGGTCATATCGCAAGTTTAGGTGAAGCCTCCCGAGAGCATCATCCCACCAGCTCGGGAAAACTCATCCCCGACACTTTGCTGGATCGAGTCCGGAATCGCCATCGATGAACGGCTAAACTCGAGGTGCCGACATTCGGAGGATCAGGATCGGAAGACACACACATCAACGTTGTCATAGCGCTCCACCCAGAGGGTACGGACAACACTTCCCCGGCGCCTTCACCATGATCTTTAGAGAATTTTTGAAATTACTATGTTCCCAACAAAAACCACATCCAAAAAGGTGATGGATTATTTTTCCAAAAAAAAAAAAAACACAAAATAAATTGGGTTGCCTCCCAACAAGGCTATCGCTAACCCTCTTAACTAGGCATTGAGAATTTTAATGATGCTCACAAGAAAGACAAGAATTGAAGGAAAGAGCATCCCAAACACGTGACAAACACATCTAATTCTAGCATACTTCCTATGCATAGGCATATTATAAAAACAAATTTGCAAAAAAAAAACTAGTATATGCAAGGAAGAACAAAGAGATGATAGCAATCTCAACATGAAGGGGGTAATTTAGTAACATGAAAATTTCTACAACCATATTTTCCTCTCTCATAATTTACATGTAGGATCATAAGCAAATTCAAAAAATAGCTATCACATAACATATCTTCAACACGATCCTTATGCATGTAAAGTTGACACTCTTCCAAAATAGTGGGATTAACATTAACTAAAGTCATGACCTCTCCAAACCCACTTTTATCAAAAATAATAAGATTGAACATTCTCCAAATATGTGGGATCTAAAGTTGACACTCTTCCAAACCCACTTTCAATATTATTGCAAACACTATTATCAATCTCATATTCATCATGGGGCTTAAATAAATTTTCAAGATCATAAGAAGAATCACCCCAATCATTACAACAAGTAGTAGACATAGCAAAACTAGCACCCCAAGCTTAGGGTTTTGCATATTATTACAAATTGTCATCAAGAGAACTTATAGTAAAATCATTGCAATCATGCTTTTATTCAAAGAGTTATCGGAATCTTTCATAAAGTACTTCATCTCAATTTCTAGATTCAAATTTCAAGCAAAACTTCATAAAGATAATCTAGTGCACAAAACTAACTAGCAATTGGTTCATCATAATTGGATCTCTTAAAAAGATTGACAAGCGGATGAGCATCCATAAACTTTTAGCAAGCAAAGATGCAAGCAAAAAGAAGGTACAAGCAAACATAAGATCGAACGGAAGAAGGGCGAATAAAACGGCAAGGGTGAAGTGGGGGAGAGGAAAACGAGAGGCAAATGGCAAATAACATAATGCGGGAGATAGGGATTGTGATGGGTACTTTTGTGACTTGTTGAACGGCGCCAAAATTCTTCTTGCTACCCTCGAGCTAGTGGCCCAAGAGGAGAGGATGATGCAAAAAGAGCTTAAGTATTTTCAATTTTTAGAACCAAGGTATCAATCCAAAGAGGAGGTCAAAGTCCTCGAAAAACACGATAACAACTCGCAACCAATTAGGGTTGTCAATCCCTTCACGGTCACTTACGAGTGAGATCCGAAGAGATAATATTTTGGTATTTTGATAGATAGATGCAAAGTAATAAGTAAAGGCAAAGTAAAAACAAAGCAAGTAAATAAAGTGATATAGATTGATATGATGAGAATAGACCCAGGGCCATAGGTTTCACTAGTGGCTTCTCTCAAGAGCATAAGTATTCTATGGTGAGTGAACAAGTTATGTTGAGCAATTGATGGGAAAGCATAGTTATGAGTATATCTAGGCAATGATCATTATAAGGCATCACGTCTGGACAAGTAGATCGAACGATTCGATCTACTACTATTACTCCAATCGACCGCTATCCAAAGATGCATCTAGAGTATTAAGTTAAAAATAGAGTAACCTTTAAGCAAGATGACATGATGAGGGAAAATTCATGCAATATGATAAAACCCCATCTTGTTATCCTCGATGGCAACAATACAATACATGCCTTGCAACTCTTTCACATGAGTAAGGACACCGCAAGATTGAACCCAAAGCCATGCACTTCTCCCATTGCAAGAACTACCAATCTAGTACCAAACCAAACGGATAATTCAAGAGACTTGCAAAGATAACTCAATCATACATAAAAGAATTCGAGAAGAATCAAATATTTTCCATAGATAATACCGGATCATAAACCCACAATTCATCGGTCTCAACAAACACACCACAAAAACAAGATTACATCAAATAGATTCCAAAGAGAGGGGGAGAACATTGTATTGAGATCCAAAAAGAGAAGAAGCCATCTACTAGCTATGGACCCGGTCTAAGAAAACTACTCACACTTACCGAGGGGCTATGGGATGGTGTAGAAGCCCCTGGTGGATGCCCCCGGGAGCTCCGCAAGGCCCCGATGGGATCCATATGTTGGGCAAGGGAATTAGGTTTTTCACCCTCTTCCATCGCTTGGGGAACATAGGTATATATAGGAGGAAGGAGTATTGGGGAGCTCCGAGGGCCCACGGGGGGGCGCCCACCATCGTGACCTCCCAAGCTTCTGGAGAAGGTCCAAGTCTCCGGATCACGCTCGTTGGAAAATCACGATCCCGGGTTTCATTCCGTTTGGACCGCTTGATATTCGCTTCTTCAAATACTAAAAAGGCAAAAAAGAATTTCTGGGCCTCCGTTAATAGGTTAGTCCCAAAATAATACAAAAGTGGAAAATAAAGCAATATAGTCCAAAATAGTAGATAAAGTAGCATGGACCAATAAAATTTATAGATATGTTGGAGAAGTACCCTGTGTCGGCCCACCTCCACAAATTTCCACCCTCATATCCAGGCAGCGGCCTCAAGGAATTCATCATCACCGCCATCACGCCGCCGTTAAATCCCCACCTCAGGATCTTGAGTTCGTGGCACGCCACCGAGCTGAACATGTGCGATCCGGGAGGTGTCGCACCCCGGTGCTAGGATCGGCCGGATCGTGAATACGGACGATCACAACCTTGCTTTCCCGGTTACGAGGTATCAGTAAATATGCCCTAGAGGCAATAATAAAGTTTTTATTTTATTTCTTTATATCATGATAAATGTTTATTATTCATGCCGAATTATATTAACCTAAACTTTGTACATGTGTGAATACATAGGCAAACAAAGTGTCACTAGTATGCCTCTACTTGACTAGCTCGTGAATCAAAGATGGTTAAGTTTCAGCCATAGACATGAGTTGTCATTTGATCAACGGGATCACATCATTAGAGAATGATATGGTTGACTTGACCTATTCCATTAGCTTAGCACTTGATCGCTTAGTTTATTGCTATTGCTTTCTTCATGACTTATACATGTTCCTAAGACTATGAGATTATGCAACTCCTACCGGAGGAACACTTTGTGTTCTACCAAACATCACAACGAATCGGGTGATTATAAAGGTGCTTGGTGTCTCCAATGGTACTTGTTGAGTTGGCATAGATCAAGATTAGGATTTGTCATCCGATTGCCGGAGAGGTATCTCCCTTCTCGGTAATGCACATCACTATAAACCTTGCAAGCAATGTGACTAATGAGTTAGTTGGGATGATGCATTACAACGAGTAAAGAGACTTGCCGTAACAAGATTGAGCTAGGTATTAAGATACCGATGATCAAATCTCCAAGTAACATACCGATGACAAAGGGAACAACGTGTTGTTATGCGGTTGACCGATAAAGATCTTCGAGAATATGTAGGAACCAATATGAGCATCCAGGTTCCGTTATTGGTTATTAACCGAGACGTGTCTCGGCATGTCTACATAGTTCTCGAACCCATGGGTCCGCAAGCTTAAAGTTCTGGGAAATTTTAATATGAGTTTATTGTTTTGATGTACCAAAGGTAATTTGGAGTCCCGATGAGATCGGGACAAACAAGGAGTCTCGAATGGTCAAGACGAAAGATCGATATATTGGACGACTATATTCGGATTCGGAAAGGTTCCGAGTGATTCGGTATTTTCGGTACCGAGAGTTATGGAATTGGGGAGTATATGGGCCTTATTGGGTTTAGGGAAAGAGAGAGAGAGGCTGCACGCCCCCCAAGGCTTAGTCCAAATTGGAATAGGGGGGCCCCTCCTTCCTTCTCTTTCTTTCCCTTCCCTTTCTCCTACTCCTACTACTTGGAAGGGCCCTAGTTCTAAGGGGGGGAATCCTATCCTGGGAGTAGGACTTCAGGCTTACAGAGAGGGCCGCCCCTCCCTCCTCCACTTTATATACGGGAATGGGGCATCCCTTGAGACACAACAATTGATTTGTTGATCTTTAGCCCTGGGGTGCCCCTCCACCATAATCCACCTCTCATATTTAGCGGTGCTTAGGCAAGCCCGATCGGTAGCATCATCATCACCATCACCACGCTGTCGGTCGACAAAGCTCTTCCCGGAAGCCCCATGATCGTGAGTTCGGGACGCCACCAGCTGAACGGTGCTGCCGGGTGCCAACGCTCGGTGGAGGATCGGTCGATCGGAAGACGAACTAACATCAACCGCTTGTTATAATGCTTACGCAGGTCCGAGGGTGGAGATTTAATCCCCTCTCCGCTATGCATCACCATGATCTTGCATGTGCGAGGAATTTTTTGAAATTACTACGCTCCCCAACAAGGGCATCCGAGCTAGGTTTATAGATGTTATATGCACGAGTAGAACACAAGTGAGTTGTGGACGAATAAGTCATACGCTTACCAAAGATGTCATACTTTGGTTCGGGTATTGTTTATGAAGCGCCCACCCATTACCCGACGCACGCGAGATGGTTCTACCAACGTGTTTGCACAAAGGTGGCGGGGGTCGCTCCAACTTTAGTTGAACCGGTGGGTTACCCGGTCCTTCCAAGGTTAAAACAACACCAACTTGACGAACTATCGCTTGGGTTTTGATGCATAGGTAAGAACGGTTCTTGCTCAACCCGAGCACCACGTAAACTTGCAACAACAAAGTAGAGGATGTCTAACTTGTTTTTGCCGGCATGTTGTGATGTGATATGGTCAAGACATGATGCTTTATTTTATTGTATGAGATGATCATGTTTTGTAACAGAGTTATCGCAACGCAGGAGCCATATTGTTGTCGCTATTGTATGCAATGCAATCGCCTAATTGCTTTACTTTATCACTAACCGTAGCGATAGTCGAGAAGCAATAGTTGGCAGACGACAACGATGCTACAATGAAGATCAATGTCGCGCCTGCGATGGTGATCATAACGGTGCTTCGGAGATGGAGATCAAAGGCACAAGATGATGATGGCCATATCATATCACTTATATTGATTGGTTGATGTTTATTTTATGCATCTTATTCGCTTTGATTGACGGTAGCATTATAAGATGATCTCACTAAATTTCAAGGTAAAAGTATTCTCCCCGGTATGCACCCCAAAGTTCGTGGGCAGACACCACGTGATGATCGGGTGTGATGAGCTCAACGCTCATCTACAATGTAAGAAGTTTACACCCAAATACCGGGTTAAACTTGACGAGCCTAACATATGCAATATGGCCTCGAACACCGAGACCGAAAGGTCGCGTGAACATATAGTAGATATGATCAACATAGTGATGTTCACCATTGAAAACTACTCCATCTCACGTGATGATCGGACATGGTTTAGTTGATTTGGATAATGTGATCACTTAGATGATTAGAGGATGTCTATCTAAGGGGAGTTCTTAAGTAATATGAATTAATTGAACTTTTAATTTATCATGAACTTAGTCCCGTAGTATTAGTATATATGTTGTAGATCAATAGCTCGCTATCCCCTATTTTATTTTTGATATGTTCCAGAGAAAACTAAGTTGAAAGATGTTAGTAGCAAATGCGGATTGGATCGGATCCGAGGATTATCCTCACCGCAGTAAGAATTATGTCCTTGATACCGCTAGGTGAGAGACCGATGTGAGCGATGCAGTTATGAATAAAGCTCGATATGATGACTACTTGATAGTTTAGTGCACCATGCTTTACGGCTTAGCATCGGGCTTCAAAGACGCTTTTGAACGCCATGGAGCATATGGATGTTCCAAGAGTTGAAATTAGTATTTCAACTCATGCCCATGTCGAAAGGTATGAGACCTTTGACAAGCACTTTGCCTACAAGATGGAGGAGAATTGCCGGCTAGTGAGCATTGCTCAATGTCCGAGTACTACAATCACTTGAATCGGGGAGTTAATCTTCCGAAAGATAGTGATTGAAGAGTTTTCAGTCACTATCACCAAGTTACTAGAACTTCGTGATGAACTATAATATGCAAGGATAATGAAAATTCCCAAGCTCTTCATGATGCTGAAATCGAAAGATAGAAATCAAGAAAAGCATCAAGTTGATGGTTGACGAGACCACTAGTTTCAAGAAAAGGGCAAAGGGAAGAAGGAACTTCAAGAAGAACAAAAGGTTGTCATGAAGAACCCAAGTCCGACCTAAGCCTAAACCGAGTGCTTTACGAAAGGAAATGGTCCGAAGTGGAACACCCCAAGTATTTGGGGATAAGAAGGATGGCAAAGTGAACAAAGTTATATTTGATATACATGTTATTGATGTGTACTTTACTAGTGTTTATAGCAACCCTCAAGATTTGATACTAGTTCAGTTGCTAAGATTAGTAACTCAAACGGAATTAAATAAATAGAGACTAGTTAAGGGTGAAGGACGATTGTGTTGGTGGTTCCAAGATTGATATGATCATCATCGAATCCCTATACTTTGGATTAGTGTTGAACCTAAATAAATATTATTTGGTGTTTTGCTACATGAATATGATTTGATCATGTTTATTGCAAAGGTTATTCATTTAAAATCGAGAATAATTGTTGTTCCTACATGAATAAAACCTTCAATGGTCATACACCCTAGGTGAATGGTTTATTGAACTGATGAGTGATAACATATTCATAATATTGAAGCCAAAAGATGCAAAGTTAATAATGATAGTAACTTATTTGTACCCATTTAGGTCATATTGTGCCATGAATAAAACCATGCCGATGGGCTTTTGGAATCACTTGATTATGAATCATTGATGCATAACCATGCCTCATGGGCAAGATGACTAAGACCGTTTCCAAACAATGGAGCGAACAACCATTATTAGAAATAATACATACCGATGTATGGATCCAATGAGTGTTGACGCCAAAGGGATTTATTTTCAACCTTCACGATGATTTGAGGATATGGGTATATCTACTTGATGAAACGAAGTCCAAATATTTGAAAAGTTCAATAAATTTGGAGTGAAGTGGAAAATCACCGAAAAGAAAATAAAGTTTTACGATCGATCGTGGAGGGAGTATTTGAGTTACAGTTTGGTCTTCATTTGAAACAACGCGAATAGTTTCCAACTTAGGCCACCGAACATCACAAAGAATGGTGTGTCCAACATCGAACGATTTATTAGATATGGTGCAATCTATGATGTCTCTAGATGTACCACTATTGTTTTGGGGTTATGCATTAGAGACAGTGATTCACGTTAATAGGCACCATCTAAATTTGGAGAACACAATATGAACGTGGTTTGGCAAGAAACCAAAGTTGTCGCCTTAAAGTTTGGGATGGATGCTTATGAAAAAGTTTCATCCCGATAAGCTCAAACCAAATCGGAGAAACGGTCCTCATAGGATACCCAAAGGAGAATTGGGCAATTTATCACGATCCGAAGGCAAGACATTCTTAAGAATGGATCCCTAGAGAAGGAGTTTCTCTCAAATAATGGGGGATGAAAGTAGAATTGATGAGGTAACTGCACTCCCCTTTATTGGAAGATAGTTCGCTGGGAACGGTAATTTCTTTCCAAAACGCAAGATCATGGTGATGTATAGCAACGAGAGGGGAGAGTATTGTCCACATACCCTTGTAGACCCGCGAAGCGATCACAAGTAGAGGAAGTAGTCGACGCCTCCTCGCGATCCGACCGATCCCGGCCCCATCTGACGCCCAGTTCTTGACACACGAACGATGACGCCCCCATCCCATCCAGCCGAGTGTCGGGGAGAGTTCCCAAGACGACGGCAGGACGATCTTGATGTTTCACCGCAGGGTTTCCTTAAGCTGACGGATAACCGAGGTGGAATATGGTGGAGGGGGCACCGACACGGCAAGGAACGATCTCACGATCAACTTGTGTGTTCCAGGTGCCCCCCGCCCCGTGAATAAAGGGGGGGAGGGGCCTGGCTAAGGAGGGCTGGGAGTCCTACTCCCGGGAGTAGGATTCCCCAATCCTAGTTGGACTAGGATTTAGGGGGGAAAGAGGGGGGGCCCTTCTCCTAGTCCTTAGGACTAGGGAAGGGGGAGGCGCCACCAGGGCTGGCCCTTTCCTTTCCACTAAGGCCCATCGAGGCCCATTTCCTCCCGGGGTTCCGAACCTCCTGATAAGAATTCCCCCCGAACCATTCAACTCCAAACATAGGCTTCCAATATATCAATTTTATGTCTCGACCATTCCGGACCCTTTCCCATGTCCGTGATCACATCCGGACTAACTCCTTCGACATCAAAATACATAAACTCATAATAACCCATCGAAACCTTGGGGGACCCACGGTTCGAGAACAATGTAGACATGACCTAGAACCATTCACGGTCAATAACCAACAGCGGGACCGGATGCCATATTGGTTCCCATATTCTACGAAGATCTTTGTCCGGTCAAGATAACAACATACGTTGTTCCCTTTGTCATCGGTATGTTATTTCCCGAGATTCGATCGCGGTATCCAATACCTAGTTCAATCTCGCACGGCAAGTCTCTTTACTCGTCAATACATCATCTCACAACTAACTCATTAGTTGTAGTGCTTGCAAGGCTTCATGATGTATTACCGGAGGGCCCAGAGATACCCCCACTATCGGAGTGACAAAACCTAATTCAAATACCCAACCCAACATCCGCCTTTGGAGACACCGTAGTACCCTTTATAATCACCCGCTTACGCTAGGACGTTGGTAGCACCAAAGTGTTCCTCCAAACGGAGTTGCATAATCTCATAGTTACGAACATGTATAAGTCATGGATAAAAGCAGAGCAACATACTAAACGATCGTTGGGCGCTAAGGGAATTCATTCAAT
>JAHHZJ010007220.1:0-17962 GCA_021437245.1 Aegilops speltoides | reverse complement strand
ACCTTGGGAAGACATTAGCATGGACTTTGTACTTGGTTTGCCTAGAACTCAAAATGGAAAGGATTCCGTGTTTGTGGTTGTAACGGTTTTCTAAGATGGCACATTTATTCCTTGCAACAAGGTAGACGGCTTCACATATTGCAAATCTTTTAGGGAAATTTCGCCCATGGAGTACCAAAGTCAATCGCTCCACCCGACGCAAGTTCTTGAGTTACTTTTGAAGACTCTTTGCGCCAAGCTCGATCAAGCTCATGTTCTCATCCGGATACCATCCTCAAACCGACGGCCAAACGGAGGTACGAACCGGACGCTTCCACTTACTTGGGGTTGATCAAGAAGAACATCGAGGAGACATGTTTACCCATCGCCGAGTACCCTACAACCCAAGACATTCAACGACCGGGAAGTCCCCTTCGAGGTCGCTCACGGCTTCAACCCATTGTTCCCATTGGACATCCACTTACCTCTACAAGAGCGCACCAACCTCGAAAGTGCCGGCAAGCTACATCAAGAAGATGCATGAAGATACAAGAAACACCATCGGCCAAGTACAACGACTAGCACCAAGCTCAACATCAACAAGCAACCCATGATTTTCAACATAGGCGATCTCGTATGGCTACACCTTCGCAAGGAACGCTTCCCAACTAACGCAAGTCCAAACTTCTACCTCGAGCCGATGGACCCTTCAAGGTGTTAGCACGCTACAACAACAACGCCTACAAGCTCGACCTACCAGTTTACAAGTACAACGTGAGCGACACCTTCAACGCCAAAGACCTCTCGCCTTTCCATGGTGATGAAGAACTAGATCCGAGGTCGGATCCTTTGAAGGAGGGGATATGATGCGAGCATCCTTCCATCATCCCCATGGACTCTACATCAACACCTACAACACCACAAGGACCGACGACTCGAGCACGCAAGAGCTTGAAACCGAGGTGACATCACTCTCTCACAACTCCCCTTCGATTCACATGAGACATGGTTACTACCTCAAACGGAAACTCTATGCATACTCAGCACCAAGGAGTCGACCATGAGGAGGCTAGGAAGCAAGGAGAATCGAAGCGAAGACATACGCCAAGACGGAGAGGAGAAAGCAACCAGACCAGAGAGGCCGGACGATCAGACGGAGGGCCGGACGATCCGAGCCAGGATGATCCGACCGGTCCGGACGATCCGCTAACTCCACCGAAGGCAACAGAATCCTCCACGCTGGCCGGATCATCCGACCCAGCCCGGATCATCCGACCTCCGCCTCGACGTCCGACCAGTCCGATCATCCGGACCTCCACCAGACGTCTGACCTCCACCGACATCCGCCTGTCCGCTCACTCACACCCTCCGCCATCCGTTCTCACCCGGATCATCCGACTGCACGTCCGGATCATCCGCCAAGCATCAAGAGTTGAGCCGAGCCCACGCACTCTTCGCCTGCACTCATATATAGGACCCCTCTCACTTTGAGACTTAGCATTGATTAGCTCATATTTGTGTGTGAGAGCCTTTGCTCATCCACCGCATTCTCCTCGGAGATCAGACGTCCGCCTAGGAGAAGATCCATCGGATTCAAGACCCCTACCTAGGGAAGATCCCTCGTGGATTCAAGACCTCCTCCGGAGAAGAACGGCTACCTTTGTATCTTTCCTTTGTTGATTTTGGACCATGTATCACCTCGTGCTTCGATGATCTAGACCTTGTGTGATCGATCTCTTATTTCTGAGTGTCTCTCTCGCTCTTCCCCGTGATTTCCTCTCGTTCTCCGCTCTTCGTGGTTTTCCCGTAGGATCCCTCCAAACGTGAAAGATCAACTAATTAGGGTTCCACCTCTACATCGATGACCTAACCCTAATTTTTTTGTGGCTTTTTCATGGACTATAGGTATGAAGAATGATTCGATCTAAATCTACGAAAACTGTAAAATCTCACCGAGTAACCCGGAAATCGATACCACTTGATAGAGGCAAAGGTGTCCGCCTTTCGATGAGATGGTGGATTTCGCTGGAAGTCGACTTTTGACGATCCGACATTAACGGCGAGGACGCCGCGGCCTTAGCAATCGCTAAACCAACTCCGAGAGGTTATCACCACGCCGAGCACGATCAACTCGACCACAGAGGTCTGCTTCCGCAACAAACGAAGAACAAGCAAGAAATCGAGATTGCAATATGGATATTGGTAATATAAGATGAAAGCTTTATTGATCAAGGTGGGGTTCTGGACGCTTTGTATGGTTGTCAACACAAACACACGCCGGTTGCACTGTGGTGAACTTTTAATCTAAACAAAACCCCAAAGTCTAAACTGTGCCTCTAAGGGCTGTATATATGGAGGAAGAGGGTGAATTTCGTGGCCCTTTGTGGAGGGGTCCAAACTAACCCTATCTCTTGTTTCCCCACATACGGACTCTAAAAATAGCCTATACTTACGTATTTCAAAATTACATGGGCCTGGCCCAACAATAAGGTGACGAACACCTAGAATAGCCTCTCGGACAAATTTATGAAGTGGCATCTTGTATATTTCGTCCAAGACTTCATGCACTCATTATGGTGGCTTCAAAGTCCCGAAATCATCACTTTAACTCCGTTGTCCTCTTATCGATGCCATCATCTCCATGCTTGTTCTTGCTCCAATGTTCATCCTTCTCCAAGATAGTCTTCATTTGTAAGCAAACATGTATCCAATTTAGGCATCATATTCTCATGAAATTAAAATCATTACAACGAAGTACCGGTAATTTAGTGCTGCGAGCCTAGTAATTGGTCCAAGATGATGCAACAGGGCTGGGTGTAACAATGGTATTGATGTTCTCATCTGCACTATACGAGTTGAGCATACGGTCCAAGTATCATTCAAAATCGGTGCATATGAGGACACTTTTGAGTGTGATGTGGTCCCAATGACCGCTTGCAACCTACTCCTTGGTCGGCCATGGCAATTCGACCATGGTGTCTACCACAATGGGCTTACAAACCACTATAGCTTCAAGAGGAAAGGCAAAGAATATGTCCTACGACCCATGTCTCCTAGTCAAGTGATAGCCGACAAACAAGCCACCAACCAAAGAGAGAAGAGTGAGAAAGTGAGCCACCAAAAGTGAGGAGAGCCACAAGCCAAACTTGAGTGCCTCTTCGCCTAGAGAGAAAAACTCATATTATTTGCCACCAAAAGTGAGATGAGAGAAGTGTGAGCGAACCCATCGAGTGTGATGCACTTTGTCCTTGTGTGCAAGGATGGAGAACCAAAACTAACATCACCCATGAGCTACCTTTTGGTGTTTCAATCTCTTTTGCAGGAATTTCAAGATGTTTTCCCCGATGAGCTACCTCCGGTCCGATGAGGACATCAATACCATTGTTAATCCACGCCCCTACTATTACATATATCGGACCAATTACTAGAGCTCAAAGACGCCAATTAAATTACTGTACTTTTGTTTCTTGGTAATGATTCTAATGTTCATGAGAATATGATGCTGCTTAAATTGGATACATTTGTTTTGCTTACAAATGAAGGGCCTAGCTTGATGAGGACATCAATACCATTGTTACACCCACAGCCCTCATCTGTATATATACGGACCAATTACTAGAGTCACAAGACGCCAATTAAATTACCTGTGTACTTTCGCTTTGGTAATGATTCTAATGTTCATGAGAATATGATGTCATAAATTGGATACATTTGTTTTGCTTACAAATGAAGGGCCTAGCTTGGAGAAGGATGAACATTGGAGCAAGAACACGATGGAGTTGATGGCATGTGCAAGGATCAAGAACGGAGTTACAAGTGATGATTTCGGACTTTGAAGCCACCATGAGGAGTGCATGAAGCCTTGGACGAAATATACAAGATGCCACTTCATAATATTCGTCCATAGGCTATTCTAGGTGTCATACCTTATTATTGGGCCAGGCCCATGTAATTTCGAAATACTTAAGTATAGGCTATTTTTAGAGTCCGTATGTGGGGAAACAAGAGTTAGGGTTGGTTTCGACCCCATCCTCAAGGGCCACGAAATTCTCCTTTTCCCCATATATACAGCCCTTAGGGCGCTTAGACTTTGGGTTTTGTTTAGATTAAAAGTTCGCCATAGCTGCAACTTCGCAGATTTCGCTTGTGTTCAACGACTGCATAAAGGCGCCAGTAACCCCACCTTGATCAATAAAGCTTTCATCTTATATTCTTAATATCCATATCGCAATCTCAGCTTGCTTGTTCTTCCTTGCTCGCAGGAAATGCACTCGTGGTCGTTGATCGTGTTCGCGTGGTCAATAACCTCCTGAGTTGGTTTAGCGGTTGTTAAGGCGCGACGCCCTCGCGACGCTCAGAGTCGGATCGCCAAAGTCGACTTCCACCAGAGAGAAATCCACCATCTCATCGAAAGACGGACACCTTTGCCTCTATCAAGTGGTATCGATTTCCAGTTGTCTGTGAGATTTTACGCTTTTCGAGTTTAGATCGAGTCTGTTCTTCATACCTACAGTCCACTTAAAAGCCACAAAAAAATTAGGTTAGTTCATCATATCCAACCAATCTCGAGCCTTTGCATAATCTTTTCTAGATTTATGCTTGTTGAATTTGCGTTGCATCGTCGGTTCTACTTGCGGTCTTAGAGTCTAGTCTTTAGAGTTTCGAAGTTCGGTCATAAGTTGTCACGCCAGCCAGCACCATCATCATCGCCTCGCCATCTACCACCACCGCTATCCGCCACCGCTCAATCCAGATCCATATACCACCACCGCTATCATATACCACCACCCTGCCATATCCTTCCACCATATATCCACCACCAATCCGAGTTCCTTGCATATTAGGTTTGTTTTCGGATCCATCTAATTTCCGATTCGTGTTTCCTTGTCCGAGTAGGTTTCGGATTCCAGAATCTTTGCCGTCCGAAACCACCTCCCTTTAGGCCCAAAATTTTCCAAAACGCACGGACAAAAAAATTTCGCTATCCTATTTTAGGTGTTTCTAAGCTGATTGAGACAATGTAAGAAAGTTTTTTGACCCGCTTCAGCTTTTGGGTCCGGCAATGAAAAAAATTGGTCGAAAAATTTTGATCCCATCCTGCGCTATGACCTGGAAGAGTTTTGAGACACTCGCCATTATAGTGATTTTCCGCAAAAAAAGCAAGTAAAAAATAAAAGGCAAGAAAAAAGCAAAAAAAATCCAGGTGTGCTTTTTCCTTGTTTACGCAGCATGCGATTTTGTTAGTGTTCTAGGCTCAGCTCTAACACGGTTCAGCCTAGGACCAAGACAGAACGCTGTGAGCGCTTATTCAACTTTGCATCTCTCGAATTGATTATTGTCAATTGCTTTGCTACCATATTATAAGCCTTCCCAGCTCCACATACATCTACGCCGTATGCTTGATTCTCCTTGGTAATCGCTATATCCAAGCTTTGAGAGTTTTGACTACAACAGCTTTATCATCGCTCCATCGGGTAAGAACCGTAAGAATTAGATTTGCTTTGACGGATTTGTGACCGTCCACCACACCACCACCACCACTTCCTAGTAGTCTCAGAGGATCATATTCTTGTGTGTTTTATTGTGCTAGCCATGGTAGGATCATGTCGATGAGACTGATTGGGAGAACCCTGATAAGTTTCAACAAATGATGATTGGACAAAAAGATGTGCTAAACAGATTTAACGAGGCCATGGAGAAGATAGATGGCATTGAGAAGACGCTTGAAACAAAGCTTGATAGCAAGTTTGATGAATTGCTCGCTTTTCCACAACCACCGCCGCTGCACCTATCGCACCTCCAAGAACGACAACAACCACGCCCTTCCGAATCAAGATGGACGAGCTCAGGTTCCTATTGAGCCAGACAAAATTTCGTGCCCGCCATCGCTGTTGGTGCTTTGGCTCCTCGCCATCCGGCCGGTACCGCGAGGATGATTATGTGGAGATTACGAGGATGAGGTTGATCAACATCGTAATCCACGCGAACCACCAAAGACCACAACCACCGTGTCGCCCACATGCAAATAATGGCAATGTTAGGGTCCTCGATACGTAGATCATGACCATCTCCTAAACTGAAATTGAACATTCCACCATTTGAGGGTAGATATGTTCGATATATATCTTACTTGGGAGTTAGAAACTCAACAACGATTTACATGTTTACAATATCCCGAGGAGCGACGTGTTCCTCGCATTGCTTGTGCTTTCACTAGCTTTGCATGTGTTTGGTGGTCCTAACATTGTAGATTATATCTTGTTCCACTACTTGGGCTGCTTTGAAAACTGCTATGCATCATGGGTTCCACCATATTATCAACGTGAATTGCTTCAAAAATTGCAGCGTTAAGACAAGGAAAAATTTCGAGAAGAATATTATCGAATTAGATGTGGTATTGTTAAGGAGAATGAAGCTATGCTTGCACGCTTTCGGGTGGATTAAATAGAGAGATCTGCACCATTCTAGACTATAAGGATTATAATAATATCACTCGCTTATTCCATCTTGCTTGTAAAGCTGAACTTGAAGTGCAGCTCGATGCATTGGCGCCGACTAACTTTTTCGCAGGTCGACCTTCATCATGGACACCACGGCATCATCTACTTCCACACGCTTCGCTACACCGCACTCCGCCGGGTGCCACCTCCAACCGTGATACACTAAAGCATGCACAACCACCACTATCTCGCCAAGAGCACACCGCCGACCTGCACAGAGCTCTTCTTCTTCCATGGCGCCAACAGGCACACAAGTGATATTATTTGTCGTCAGTAAAGGGAAGAGGACATTTTAGAGAGAATGCAAATCTCATGCAGTGATGATTGCACGAGGATGGTGGGTATGAGTCCGCTTAGTGACTATGATGAGGAGACTTTGGCTCTTATTACACATGAGGAACACGGTGGAGATGATTCTGATCATGAGACACAATACATGGCTGCAAGATGCCGACAGTATGAATGTTTAGTCGTCAACGTGTTTTGAGTGTGCAAGTTACACAAGTTGAGCAAAATCAGAGGCATAATTTGTTCCATACAAAGGAGTTGTGAAGGAACGTCTATTCAAGGCCATCATAGATGGAGGGAGCTGCAACAACTTGGCTAGCATGGAGATGGTGGAGAAGCTATTCTCACCACAAGACCACATCCACATCCTTACTACATTCAATGGTTCAACAACAATGCAAGGTTAAGGTAACACGCATCTGCTCAGGTGCATTTTAGTATCTCCACCTATTTTAGAGGGTTATGTTGATAATTTGACTTTGCCATGTGATCAAACAACTGAAATACCAACAATTTTAAGAGCACCCATTGAATTAATTGTTGATGCAAAAGAATCAATGTTTAATCATTTTGATATGACCTCTAATCTTGGTGATGATTCTGGTCGAATGACTCATTGCATGTTTGCTTATCTAAGCATGTTGTAGCATGTAAATTTGATTCAAATAAGGTTTATTCACCAATGTTGGGATGGTTTAATGATGAACATTGTCAATCTTTTGAAATAAATAAGAGCTTCACTTATATGTGCAAACCGAGTTGCAATATTTTCATGCCTTCTAGTTCTTGTGCTAATTTGTTGGCTTTAGATTTTATGAACTATGAAGTTACTCATCTATTCATCCTCATATATGCAAAAATCAAGGGAAGTAAAATGGATGACGATACATATACAACATGTACACCTTGTCTCTTTCTTAGCCACATTTCAGATAACAACCCGAGGACGGCTTTGTTTTCAAGAAGGAGGATGATGAGGACATGACTACCTTGGATAAGACCAAAAATATTGTATACATGCATATTTGTCGTGATTTCTAGTCAACTATTCAATAATATATTTATGTTATCCGTAACAAAAATACTACATACTTTTGTGTTTTGTCTAATTGCAGGTGTATGGGACATTTGTACAATCCACATATGAAGATAAGGAAAAGGAGAAGTTTAGGTGTTGTTCAAAAGTCTTCCACGTCACTTTGGGCCAAGAGAAGATAGAGTCCAAGTCTCTCACGTTCGGATTCAGATTCAGACTGCATGCAACATACCTGACTCAAAACGTCAACAACTTTTTCATACGGACCCGAATTGGGTGATTCTTTTGTTGAAAGTAGATTTCATGCGCTTTCCAGCACAGTTGAATCACCTAAAGCCGTCCGGAGCGTTGAGTTATGGACGAAACAATCTGACGCTGCACCAGAATCCGAGTCAAACCAAAGTCCAAAGGTGTTACGCCACCTTCACTTGGGCCCATTGGCCTTGTACGACCTAGGGTTAGTTTTAGGCTGCCTTGGGACGTTCTCCCACCTCCTTGGCCGCCACCCCTTGCTCCTATATAAGTAGATCCATCTAGTAGCTTTTCCTTGGGATTTGTTTAGTTAAAGTTAGCCATTGCAACTTCGTACTTCGCTTGTGTCCAACCACTGCACAAGACCGCTACGGATCCCCACCTTTATCAATACTTCATACATACCGCAATATTCAGATTGCTTTTATCATATTCTTGCTTGTTCTTCGATTGCTTGCGGAATAGACCTTCGTGGTCGGTTGATTGTGCTCAAGCGGGTCAATAACCCTCGGAGTTGGTTTAGCGATTTAAGGCAACGCCAGGCACGCTTGTATCGATCACAAAGTCGCTCCAAAGAAATCGATAGTTATCATCTCATCGAAAGATCGGACACCCCGCCTCTATCACAAGTAGTACTAAAAGAGTTTAGTCCCCAACTTAGCCCATAAACATCTCCAAAAGTGGCTAAGAAATTTAGTATCACGATCCAAACAATAGTATTTGGCACACCATGCAACCAATAATTTCACGAAAGAACAAATCAGCAACATTAACAAAGATCATCGCTTTTATGACATGGTATAAAGTGTGCCATTTTCGAGAATCTATCCACAACAAAATATGCTATCCTCCCTTCTTTGTTCGTGGTAAACCTAAAACAAAGTCCATAGATATATCCTCCCAAGGAACACTAGGTAGTGCAAAGGCATATATAAACCATGAGGATTGAGTCGTGACTTAGCTTTTTGACATGTAGTGAAAGAGCAACAAAACGCCAACATCCTGGCCTCATCTTTGGCCAAAAGAAATGTGTAGCAAGTATATCCTCCGCCTTCTTCACGCCAAAGTGTCCCATTAGTCCTCCTCCATGCGCCCCGCAACAACAAAAGACTAACGGAGCTAGCTGAATGCATAGCTTGTTAGAACGTAAACACAAATCCATCATTAACGCATTTAACTTGTTCCATGTTCTACCTTCTTTACAATTCTGAATACATCGCTAAATTCAGCATCATGCACATATTGATCTTTGATGGTCTCCAAACCAAATATTTTAAAGTCAAGTTGTGAAAGCATAGTATAACACGAGACAATGCATCGAATAACATTTTCTTTTACCCTTCTTGTGTTTAATACCGTGAAGGCTTCTTCCGCAAGACCCCAAACAAAAGGCACATCCTTCTTTGTAAGCTCATTGAGAGGTGCAGCAAGTCTAAAATCTCTCACAAAACGCCTATAGAAACCAACGAGTCCAAGAAAACTCCTCACTTGTGTGAGCTTTGGGCCGGCCAACTTCAATAGCTTCAATCTTGGCTTTATCAACTTCAATGCCCTGTGGAGTAAACAACATAGCTAAGAAAAGATACTCGGTCGGTGCAAAAGGTACTTCCCAAGATTACCAAACAAACGGCATCACGAGAGCATTAAAAACAGCACGAATGTTCCAAATATTCTTCCAAAGATTTGCTATAAATCAAGATATCATCAAAATAGACTACCACAAACCGCCCAATGAAAGCACGAAACTTCGCTCATTAGTCTCATGAAAGTACTAGGTGCATTAGTTAACCCAAAAGGCATGACTAACCATTCATATAAACCAAACTTAGTTTTAAATGCTGTTTTCCATTCATCTCCCAATTTCATACGAATTTGATGGTATCCACTATGCAAATCCACTTTGGAGAATAATCAGAGCCACTCAATTCATCAAGCATATCATCTAGCCTAGGAATAGGGGTTTAAATAATAGTAATATTATTAATGCCTCTACAATCAAACACATACGTGATGTACCATCCTTTTTGGCACTAGAATAATAGGAACATCACAAGGACTAAGGGATTCGCAGATATAACCTTTGTCGAAAAGCCCTCGTGATTTGACGATAATCTCCTTCGCCTCCTCCGGATTGGTACGGTTGGCGATGGTTGGGTAATGATGCACCGAATTAAATCAACTTGATGCTCAATCCTCAATAGGTGGTAATCCCGGGCACGCCTTGTGGAAAGACCCATTTAACTCCCCAAAATGTTAGTGACAAAGAGGAGGCAAAAGAGGAAGGCACGCCCCAAAAAATAATGCCTCTTTGCACAAAAAATAGCAAACAGATTTGCAAAAATCTAGCTCATCAATATCAGATTTGGTGGCAAGTAAACATGCACTTTTCAATTTAATTTTGTACAACACTAGATGGTTTATTATTAGGCTTCATTTGTCGCTCAAATTTTTTGCCCAATCTGATTTTTCGCCTTATGTTTCTCCTGCTTTCTTTATTAGCTCTATTAATATCATCTTTCAAAATGGACCTTGGAGTCATAGGAAGCAAAGTAATATTTTTATCCTTATGAACAAGAGTATACCGATTGTTTCTACCATGGGTACGAATTTTATCAAATTGCCATGGTCCACCAAGTAATAAGGAACATGCTTGATAGGTAAAACATCACAATCAACATAATCAAAGATATGTAGTGATACTAAAATGCACACTAACAAGTGTTACCTTAACCTTCTTGTTTTGAACCATTGGATGTAGTAAGGATGTGGATGTGGTCTTGTGGTGAGAGATAGCTTCCACCATCTCCATGCTAGCCGTTGTTGAGCTCCCTCCATCTATGATGACGCCAATAGAACGCCTTCCAACTCCCTTTGTATGGAACAAATTATACCTCCGATTTTGCTCAAGATGTGTAACTCCAAGACTCAAAAACACGCTGAGCAACTAAACATTCATACCCCAAGATCTTCAAGAGCTATGTATTGTGTCTCATGATCGTAATCATCTCCACCGTGTTCCTCATGTGTAATAAGAGCCAAAGTCTCCTCATCGTAGTCACTCAGCGCACTCATACCCACCATCCTCAGAGCAATCATCACACGCGAGATTTGCATTCTCTCAAAATGTCCTCTTCCTTACAACGACGACAAATAATATCACTTGTGTGCCCTGCTGACGCCATGGAAGAAGAAGAACTCAGGCGTCCAGCAGTGTGCTCTTGGCAAATAGTGGTGGTTGTGCTCGCTTCTTGTATCACGTTGGAGGTGGCACCAAGGAGGTGATGGTGCAAAGGAAGTAGATGATGCACGGTGTCCATGATGAAGGTCGACTCAGAAAAGTTAGTGCCGCCAATGCCTCGCCGATCCTCAAGACTTCATGTTCAGCTTTACAAGCAAGATGGAATAAACGAGTAATATTATTATAATCCTTATAGTCTAGAATGGTCTCAATCTCTATTTAATCCACCCGTAAAACGGCAAGCATAGCTTCATTGTCCTCAACAATACCACATCTAATCAAGCCGCTTTGTAATTCCCGATAATATTCTTCTACAGTAATTTTTTCCTTGTCTTAAGCGCTGCAATTTTTGAAGTAATTCACGCTGATAGTATGGTGGAACCCAACGAGCACGCATAGTAGTTTTCAAAGCAGCCAAGCGAAGGAACAGATATATCTACAATGTTCGCATTCACCAAACACATGCAAAGCTAGTGAAAGCACAAACAAAGCAGCAGAACACGCCTCCCGAGGATATTGTAAACATGTAAATCGTTGTTCGGCTTAACTCCCATGTAAGATATATATCGTGAACATATCTACCCTCAAATGATGGAATATTCAATTTCAGTTTAGGAGATGGTCATGATCTCGCACTGAGGGGAACCCTAACATTGCCATTATTTGCATGTGGACGAACGGTGGTTATGGTGTGGTGGTTGCACGTAGTGCTGATGTTGATCAACCATCCTCGTAATCACCCACATACCATCATCCTCCTCGTACCAGCAGCAGTAGCAGGAGCCAAAGAAGCACCAAAGCAGAGCAGCTGCACCAATTTTGTCCTCGCTCAATAGGAAATACCGAGTCGCCCATACCGATTCGAAGGGGCGAAGGTTGTCAGCAGAGGTGCGATAGGTGCACCAAGTGGTTGTGGAAAACGCAGCAATTCATCAAACTTGCTATCAAGCTTTGTTTCAAACGCCTTCTCAATGCCATCTATCTTCCATGGCCTCACAAATCTTAGCACATCTTGCACCGCCCACTCATCATTTGCTGAAATTTATCATGTAGTTTTTGTTCGTCAGTTCTCCCCAATACCTCGCTTGGCCAGATCCTGCCATGGTTAGCCAATAGAAACACACAAGAATATGATCCCTGCATACTAACAAGAGGTGGTGGTGGGTGTCACAACCACAAGCAAATCTCACCCCACCGGCCTACCAAAGAGCAAGTGATCGGCAAATCACAGTAATCAAAACTCTCAAAGCTTTGATAGAGCGATTGCGGAGAGTCAAACGCACGACGAGATGTATGTGGAGCTAGGAAGGCTTATAATATGGTAGCAAAAAGGGTCAACAATAATCAATTCGTGAGATGCAAAGTTGAATAAACGCCAACGACGGCAGATAAAGGTCGGGTCCTAGGCTAGACAAAGGCTAGAGAGACGCGAGCCTGAACACTAACAAAATCACGGCTACCGCACGTAAACAAGGGAGGAGCACACTGATTTTTTGCTCCGCAACAATTTTTTTTCAAAAGTCTACAAATGGTCTAAAAACTGCCCAGCAGTAATTTTTTTTGAACCGAACTATTTTTCTTCTCGGATGGCTCGAAGTTCGAGTCCTTCTCTCGCACACGACTGAGTATCGCGTGATCTGGAAATCGAGAACAATGCAACACCATCGACTCGGACTAGGATCGTATGTAGATGAGTCTGGAACCTGGATCGTGGCGGAGATGAATCTGTGGAACTCGACCGTGGCGTAGATGAATCTGGAACCCTGGACAGTGGCGATATATGTTGCGGTGTGAACCGGATTACGGATGGCTGGATATGTGTGGCGATATGGATTCGATTGGCGGTGATGATATGTGGTGATATATGGCAGCCGCAACGCGGACAACTCGTGAATGTAACTCTAAACTCTAAAAGACTAGACTAAGACCGCAACTTGACATTTATGCAAACCAAAATTCAACAAAGCAAATATGTAAAGATTATGCAAAGGCTCGATTGGTTCGATGGGATCAACTAACTAATAAAAAATTTTTGGCTTTTTCGTGGACTATAGGTATGAAGAACAGACCGATCTAAACTATGAAAACTCAAAATCTCACCGAGCAACCCGGAAATCTGATACCACTTGATATAGAGGCAAAGGTGTCTCTTTTCATGAGATGGTGGATTTCGCCAGGAAGTCGATTTTGACGATCCGACTACTAACGCAGGAGGAAGTCATACTAGCAATCGCTAAACCAACTCCGAGAGGTTATCGACCACCGGAGCACGATCAACCTCGACTAATGGCGGTCTGCTTCCCCGCAAGCAAACTAAGAACAAGCAAGAAACTGAGATTAAATGGATATTATAATATAAGATGAAAGCTTTATTGATCAAGGTGGGGTTTCTGGACGCCTTTGTCCGGTCGCCGAACACAAACGGCACGCCGGTTGCAAAATGGCGGCGAACTTTAATCTAAACAAACCCGAAGTTCAAACGACGCTCTAAGGGCTGTGTATATATGGGGAAAAGGAGGGAATTTCAGCTCTTGAGGGTGGGGTCCAAACCAACCCTAACTCTTGTTTCCCCCACATATACGGACTCTAAAAAATAGCCTATACTTAAGTATTTCGAAAGTACATGGCCCTGGCCCATAAAAGGTGACGAAGACTCAGAATAGCCTATGGACTAATATTATGAAGGCATCTTGTATATTTCGTCCAAGGCTTCATGCACTCCTTATGGTGGCTTCAAAGTCCCAAATCATCACTTGTAACTCCGTTCTGATCCTTGCGCATGCCATCAACTCCATGCATGTTCTTGCTCCAATGTTCATCCTTCTCCAAGCTAGGCCCTTCATTTGTAAGCAAAACAAATGTATCCAATTTAGGTGCATCACATTCTCATGAACATTAGAATCATTACCAAGAAACCAAAGTACGGTAATTTAATTGGCATGCTGAGCTCTAGTAATTGGTCCCGTGATATGTAACAAGAGGGGTTGTGGGTGTAACAATGGTATTGATGTCCTCATCAAAAGCATATAAATAGATTTGCAAAATCTAGCTCATCAATATCGATTTTGGCAAGTAAACATGCACTTTTCAATTTAATTTCGTATAAAGAGATGGTTTATTGTTAGGCTTCATGTGTTGCTCAAATTCTTTGCCACAACTGATTTTCACTTTATTTTTCTCCTGCTTTGCTTTATTAGCTCTATTAATATCATCTTTCAAAATGGATTCAGAGTCATAGGAAGCAAAGTAATATTTTTATCCTTATGAACAAGAGTATACCATTGTTTCTACCATGGTGTATGTAATTTTATCAAATTGCCATGGTCTACTGTAACAAGGAACATGTTTTGCATAGGTTCACATCACAATCAACATAATCAAGATATGTAGAGATACTAAAATGCACACGAAAGACGTGTTACCTTAACCTTGCCGCCATGTTGAACCATTGGATGTAGTAGGATGTGGATGGTCTGTGGTGAGAGATAGCTCCACCATCTCCATGCCGCCAAGTTGTTGCGCCTCCTCCATCTATGATGAATAGAACGCCCTTCATAACTCCCTTGTATGGAACAAATTATGCCTCTGATTTTGCTTTCAGTGTAACTGCACATTCAAAACACGCGATAACTAAACATTCATATACCACAAGATCTTCGCAGAGCTATGTATTGTGTCTCATGATCGTAATCATCTCCACCGTTCCCTAGTAATAAGAGCCAAAGTCTCTCATCATAGTCACTAGCGGACTCATACCCACCATCCTCAAGAGAGAATCACCATTGAGATTTGCATTCTTCTCGAAATGTCCTCTTCCTTACAAATTCATACAAATAATATAACTTGTGTGCCCTGACGCTTATGGAAGAAGAAGAGTCAGGTGCAGGTCTGGCAGTTCTTGGCGTATAGTGGTGGTTGTGCCCTTTCTTATATCACAGTTGGAGGTGGCACCAAGGAGGTGACGGTGCAAGGGAAGTAGATGAGCATCGTGGTGTCCATGATGAAGGTCGACCTGCAGAAAAGTTAGTGCGCACCAATGCCTCACGATCCTCAAGACTTCACGCTCACTTTTACAAGCAAGATGGAATAAACGAGTGATATTATTATAATCCTTATAGTCTAGAATGGTCTCGAATATCTCTATTTAATCCACCCAAAACGTAGCATAGCTTCATTCTCCTCAACAATACCACATCTAATCAAGCCAGCTTGCAATTCCGATAATATTCTTTTCTGTATGTTTAATTTTGTCTTAAGCGCTGCAATTTTTGGAAGTAATTCACGTTGATAATATGGTGGAACCCAACGAGTACGCATAGTAGTTTTCAAAGCAGCCCAAGTAATCGAACAGATATAATCTACAATGTTCAGACCACCAAACACATGCAAAGCTAGTAAAAGCACAAACAAATAGCTCGAACACGCCTCCTCAGATATTGTAAACATGTAAATCGTTGTTCAATTTTCTAACTCCCAAGTAAGATATATCGTGAACATATCTACCCTCAAATGGTGGAATATTCAATTTAGCTTAGGGAGATGGTCATGATCTCGCACTGAGGGGAGCCCTAACATTGCCATTATTTGCATGTGGACGACTGGTGGTTGTAGCCAAGCAATGTAACGTAGTTCTCGGTTGATCAACTTCATCCTCGTAACCACATAATCATCCCTGCGTACCAAAGAGCAGCGAGTTGTGAGCCAAAGAGCACCAACAGCGTAGTAGCGCTTGATAAAGGCGGGTGTCCCGATCTTCGATGAGATGATAACCATCGATTGGTGAAGATGACTTTGATGATCCGACTACAAACGCGGCACGACGTTGCGCTTTAGCAATCGCTAAACCAACTCCGAGAGGTTATTGACCACGCCGAGCACAATCAACTCGACCATGGTTAGGTCTATTCCTCGCAAGCAATCAAGAACAAGCAAGAATATGATAAAAGCAATCTGAATATTGCGAAGTATATAAGTATTAATAAAGGTGGGATCCGTGAAGCTGGCTCATATTGGTTGACACAAACGGCACACGGTTGCAATGGCTAACTTTAACTAAACAAATCCCAAGGAAAAAGCTACTAGATGGATCTATTTATATAGGAGCAAGGGTGGCAGCCAAGGAGGTGGGAGAACGTCCAAGGCAGCCTAAAACTAATCCTATGTCGTACAAGGCCAATGGGCCCAAGTGGAGGTGACGAACACCTTTGGACTTATAGTTTGACTCGGATTCTGGTGCAGCGCAGATTGTTTCGTCTATAACTCAACGCTCCGGACGTATTTTAAGGTGATTCCGACTGTTCTGGAAAGAGCATGAAATCTACTTTTCAACAAAAAAGGATCACCCAATTCGAGTCCGTATGAAAAGTTGTTGACGTTTTGAGTCAGGTATGTCTGTGCAGTCCGAATCGAATCCAACGTGAGAGACTTGGACTCTATCTTCTTGGCCCAAAAGTGACGTGAGAAGACTTTTGAACAGCACCTAAACTTCTCCTTTTCCTTATCTTCATATGTGGATTGTACAAATGTCCCATACACCTGCAATTAGACAAAACACAAAAAGGATGTGAAGTATTTTGTTCAATAACATAAATATATTATTGAATAGTTTGCACTAGAAATCACCTAACAAATATGCATGTATGCAATATTTTGGTCTTATCCAAGGTAGTCATGTCCTCATCATCCTCCCTTCTGAAAACAAAGCCGCCCTGCATTGCTTAATCAAATGTGGCTAACAAAAGAGACAAGGTGTACATGTTGTATATGTCTACGCCATCCATTTTACTTCCCTTGATTTTTGATATATGACATGTGAATAGATGAGTAACTTGCATAGTTCATAAAATCTAAAGCCAACAAATTAGCACAAGAACTAGAAGGCATGAAAATATTGCAACTCAGCTTGCACATATAAGTGAAGCTCTTATTTATTTCAAAAGATTGACAATGTTCATCATTAAACCATCCCAACATTGGTGAATAAACCTTATTTGAATAAAATTTACATGCTACAACATGCTTAGATAAGCAAACATGCAATGAGTCATTCGACACGTAATCATCACCAAGATTAGAGGTCATATCAAATGATTAAACATTGATTCTTTGCATCAACAGCTTAATTCAATGGGTGCTCTCAAAATTGTTGGTATTTCAATTGTTTGATCACATGGCAAAGTCAAATTATCAACATAATCCTCTAAAATAGGTGGTGTGATCAAAGTAGTGGGTAGCTCAACACATGATGTATTCAAGTTAACTAGGATGCATCATTCTCATGAAGTTATATCATAAATACTCTTTATCGTATACCTTGTCGCAAAGACATAGCTAATGTAGGTATGCATTTAGTGATGAGGACATCAATACCATTGTTACACCCACAGCCCCTGCGCATACATACCGGACCAATTACTAGAGTCACAGACGCCAACTAAATTACTGTGTACTTTCGTCTTGGTAATGATTTTAATGTTCATGAGAATATGATGCCTAAATTGGATACATTTGTTTTGCTTACAAATGAAGGGCCTAGCTTGGAGAAGGATGAACATTGAGCAAGAACAAGCATGGAGATGATGGCATGCAAGAGGGACAAGAATGGAGTTACAAGTGATGATTTCTGGACTGTGAAGCCACCATAATGAGCGATGAAGCCTTGGACGAAAT